>JAJOOH010023089.1:0-15949 GCA_029582605.1 Solanum gracilifrons
CAGTTCTACCTTCGTGTTTTTGGCTTGCTCGAGAGAGAGGTTTTAAAACCAAGATTACTGAATTGATGGTATGTGGGTATTGGGTTGTCATGGGTTTCAACTCGAGAGAGTGAATCCTAAACCTTTTTCCACACATTCAGCTCGAGAGAGTGAATGGACTAAAGTGTAGGTTGTTCTTATTTGCATGCTTGTTGGTGTTCGAGAGAAATCAACTTGATTCGGGGTAAATTGTTTGAGAGAAAGTTTATCCCTTCTAAATTCTAGCTTATTCACTAATCTACAGCTATTTACTAATAGTTACAATCACCCATTTGTCTACCTTAGCCTATAATCCAATCATATCCCAAGAACCCGTCTCATTATTGTCATTCTCGTATTATTTGTTGTTGTTGTAGCTGATAGTCAAAACCTAAACCCCTCTTATTTGGCATTCGTGTCACCCCTTAACTTGAATTATGTTTTTAATCATAAATGTCTATTCCTATGATTGACTTGAGCATATTCTTACTTTCCTAGTGAATCTTAAACATGTACCACTCTCTGTGGGATTCGACCCCAACTCATTCAGTTGGGTTATATACTGACTAACGATCGTTGACTCTTAGAACTGGATTAAGTGTCTTTGATAGCATTATTTGATCAAATATCTATACCGAAATTGATTTCTCTCTCAGGAGGGACTCCGAGAAGATTATCTAAAAAGACTTCTGGAAACTCTTTTATTACTGGAAGTGACTGAATAAGCGGTATCTTAACACTAGAGTCATTAACTTGGACTACGTGATAGACATACCCCTTGGAAACGAACTTTCTCACCTTTAGGTACTAAATGAAACGACCGTTAGGCACTGATGAACTACTCTTCCACTCTATACTTGGCTCATTAGAAAACTGGAACTTAACAATTCGAGTTCTATAATCAACTGAGGCATAACAGACATGAAGTCAGTCCATACCTAGAATGACATTAAAATCTACCATGTCTAACTCAACTAAATCAGCCATGGTGCTCTTGTGATTGATGGAAATGGTACAATCACGATAGACTCTCTTTGCTAGAATAGACTTACCAACAGGTGTAGAAATACTGAAGGTCTTAATAACGTTCTTAGGAAGAACATCAAAATTCATCGCAACATATGGGGTTACAAAGGATAAACTCGCTCCAGGATCTAGCAAAGCATAAACATTAAAGTTAAAGACTTGGATCATACTAGTAACAACATCTGGCGAATCCTCTTACTCTTGGTGACTAGTAATAGCATAAAGACAATTTCCTCCTCCGCATGCCCCTAAAGTAGCTCATCTAGATGCAGCTTTGTCTGGTGGAGCAATTGAAGAAGACTGGGCTCTATTGCCCCCATTACCATTACCCTACTTGTTCTTAGGACACTCTCTCATAAAATGACCATTCTGACAGCACTTGAAGTAGCCAGTGGAGCCATCACGACACACCCCTGAGTGGCTTCTACCACACTTAGCACATGTAGGAGTCTTACCACCCCCTTGTGCCATACTACCTTGAGAATGGGTAGGTCTAGCTCTGAAATTCTGACTATTGTACTCACCTTTGTTCCTTGGTGCAGGTGCACTAGCAAATGATGGAGCAGGATCCTTTTGTTTCTGTTGGAAGGAAGACTGGTTGGCGTCACTCTTTTACTGCCCGGACTCATTCCCTGTCTTTGCTCTCTTGTTTCGAAACTCCTCCCTATCTTTCAGGTTTTCTTCCTCAATCTATTGTACATGGATCATCAGCCTTGCTATGTCCATACCTCTTATCAGCATAGCTGCCCTGCCTTCATTACTTGATAGACGAGACAACCCAGCAACGAAGAAACTAATCATGCTTCTCATGTCAGCAACCATCTCTAGAGCATATCGGGAAAGTTGGGTGAACTTCAAACTGTACTCAAGAACACTCAATGAATCCTTCTTAAGAGTGAGGAATTCTCGTACCTTTGTTTCTCTTAGTACTCGGGAAAAGAAACACCCCAAGAAGGCCTCATCAACTAAAGCCCAACTCATAAGTGGTGCACCATCAGCTTGATTCTTCATCCATTGATCAAACCAGTTTCTAGCGACACCCTTCATTTGGTATGCAGCTAGTTCCACCCTCTCAGCATCGGCAACATGCATAATCTCAAAAACATTCTGAAGCTCTTTAACAAAGTTTTCTGGATCCTCAGTGACACTTGAACCAGTGAAGCTTGGAGGGTTCATCCTTAAGAACTCATGAATCCTTGAAGTATCAGCCACATCCTTTCGATTCTCTCTCTATCCAACTTGATTGGTCACATCTTGACTTAACATCTGGATAGCTTCCTGGAACTCAGCATTAGTGACCTCTCCCTGGGGTTGCACTTCAGGTGCATTAGGTACCCCTTGTTCCTGTGGTTCAATATTCCTCCTAGCGGGATGACCTCAGACAGCTCTTCATGGAGGCATGATCAACTGAAAGACACATACAAGCATGCGCTAGAAAGAGACTTTATAGAGATCAACTCTATCGCACGAAAGGAGTATGAAAGAAGTGAGAAAATTCCTAAATTTTGTAGCCCCCTAATTATAGATGTGACGCGCTTCACAACTACAACTAGGACTCTAAAGAAACAGCTTCATAGACTCACTAAGACTCTTGAACTATGTGCTCTGATACCAAGTTTGTCACTCCCCGAGCCTACACCCTGGGGGGGACTAAAACTCGAGGACCATTGCTGGCCCCAAGCGAAACCTTGGCCTGGCTTAACTCTTAGCGGAAGACTTAAATAACAGGAAAATAGTCTCAAAAGATAACACATGAAATAACTTAGAATGTCTTAAAAGAACATGCAACTAGCCAAGATGGCAACACAAGATTCAACATAAGGCAATAACAAATTAATAACAAATGAACTAAACTAACTGTCTATGAAGCCTCTAACTACTGTGATGGACGTCGGTACAAGACAAACGACATCCTAATGAACTAACTAACAAAGTAATAAAAAGGGGTCCTCCGGAAGCAAGGATGCTCACCAACAACTCCGAAGCTCATCTAGAATCAAAGAAGCACTGGATGATGATCCTAGTTATATGTATCTGCATCATAACAACGATGCAACCCAAATGGCGTCAGTACATTGAATGTACGAGCATACGAGGGGAATTCTAAAACAAGACATAAGCTTGAAAGGAACTGAAACAACAAACATGGGCTCAACTTAACTCATTTCAATATAAAGCAATAATGTAAATGCATTAGAAAGAAAAGCTTTTAAAACATGGATAACAACTCTGCATATTTAGAAATACAATAGTAACTCTGTATGTATGCAAAAATACAATATAAACTCTAGATGTATATAAAAATACAATTAACTATGTGTATATAAGAATAAAAAATACTTCTATGGGAGTTTCTCTAACCGACAACCATCACTTTAGAGTTATATGATGATACAACATTTTGCCTCACGCTGTCAGGGTCGTCCTATACCTTGCCAAGGGCATAGAACCTAACTACTAAGTGGATTCACTAGTCTATGCTAAAAATCACTAAGGAATCATCTAAAAAGTATGACCCTTTTCTACCCATGATGGCTACATGGTTTATCTGTGAGTTGTCTAAACTCTCCCCCATAGCGGTGCTCAATATTACTCCCAAAATATTACTAGCTCATATGTTTAAAAACATAAATTCTTTCTGTGGTTTGAGATTATTGCTCAAAAACTTAGCTCAAAGGCTCTTTTGGAAATCAAAGTTTCCTCTCTTGCTTAATTGTGAAAGCATTTACTCTTTACTGAAAAATTGGCTCAAAGGCTTTGTTGGAAATCGGTGTTTTCTTTCTTGTTTAAATGTGGAAAAATTTACCCTTTGGGAATACATAGTCCCCATATACTATTTTTGAAGAAATGAACTTCACTCTTTACTCTTTACTCTTTACTCAACTCAAAACTAAAGTCTTAAAACAAGTTTAAAGCAATTGCAAAAGACTTTTGAAAATGACTCTTGGAACTCTCTAGACTTGGCTCTTAACTTCTCTTGAATTTGAATTTATGGATTCAAGGTTATGATTCATGTTTACAGATTATTTCTAGATGTTTATAAGTCATTTAGAATAGTTAGAATAAATAAGAAGTGTTAGTACACTTTAGAAGGACTCAGACGGGCTAAACGACGAAAAACGGGTGGGGACAGATGACCCGGGTGCGTTCCTAGCGCGGGGTGCCGGCCCTAAGTTACTGGGGCTCATTTCTGGCGTACTGCTGGTGCACCACCCCAGCCTCCCTGGCGCATCAGGGGTGCGCCGCGCCAGCTTTGCCCCAGGTGTTCCTGACGAACTTTTCAACTCGTTTTCTGATCTTGAATCGATTAAATTGAATTTTTTTTTCAATTTCTCTTTAGATCCAGATACCCAAAATATATACACAAGAATCTAACTCAAAACAACTCTAACAATGAACATTAAACTCTCAAGAACTCCTCAATCTCATCCCAAATTCAAGAACGAAAGTAATTCAAGAACACAACTCAAGAACATCAAATTCTCAATCTTTTAGGATGAAAATCATACTGAAATAAACATGTTTGGCGCGTGGGTGAACGAACCCAACGCTATGTGAACTCACATACCTCGTAGGATCAAATTCTTGGCGAATTCCGCAATCAATTCCTCAAGAAATCGACGAATCTAGACCTTTTCTTCTCCTTTCTCCTCTTGAGTTCTTTTCTCTAAAACCCTAGCGTGATTTTGCAATTGTGTAAACTGAATCCATTCAGTTTAGACCCTAATTAATTCACTAAAAGCGAATTAAACCAATTGGGTATGGAAAAGATCAAAATATCTTTTTAAAATCCGGTTTTGACTTTCCTTATCTAGACAACCCGACTTCAAATGGTAATATCTCCCTCATACGAACTCGAAAATGAGCAAACTCGGTGGCGTTGGAAAGATAATTCAAAGATATTTCCTACTCTATCTTTTATCACATCTAAATCATTCTGAGATAGGAGTTATAGTCTTTTGAAGTTGACCCAAAACTCAAACTTAGCTTAACTTTGTCAAACTTTCCAAATTTGATTATTTCCAAAAATGGTTTCTTTCTAATTCTTGTTCTTTCAAATAGCCTAATTATTTGTACAAAACACACGTACTGGTAGGCATCATCGGTCAACCTGACGCCCACCACATAATATAAGAAACCAACTAGTTAGAAACATGTCATAACACCCCTCGCTTCTCCACATTTACCTTTTCTCGAAAAAACCAACTTCATCACACTAGCACTCTAACTACTAACCACCTTTCCGGTCAACCTACTTACTAGGTTCTTGATCATAGCCTAACCATTCTAACACATAGAAAAATCCCCAAATACAACTACAAGCCTTCCAACTAACCGATCACGTCAACCCTTACTTCCTCTACATATTACCTAGTCATAGCCACATGGTACATTACATCACGCTTCGTAACCCCCAAACACAATCCCTTTTTCCAAGGTGAAATTCCCCTAACCACTTACAACACGTACACTACCCCCACTACTTGCCATTACAACCACGACTCCCTCACTTGGACATTAACAATTCTTGAGATACTGACTCCCCACCTCTGTTTCACCTTTCATCAATATAAATACCCAGTCTACTCAACATAGAAGAACAATCAAGCAAGACCTCATAACCATAACACAACTCCGATAAATACAACATCAATTAGCATCACGAACCATGTTCAAATTCACATTATCCAGGTACACATTTATATCACATCATTGGTCCTCTCATGGAACCCAAACCCAAAAAGTTAGCATATCAGAACGTGGTACTCGATCCAAAGATTATGCCGGAGCGTGGTAACTGATTCCATAATTATGCCGGAACGTGGCAACCGATCCAAGTTAGTTATGTCAGAACGTGGCAACCGATCCATAATCACAATCACAATGTATATTATCACAATCATACAACAAGAGGTGTTTCATAGCATACAGTTCTTCGTTCATACTTATTCACATTAGGTGTGATCAAGATGCTTCGTTCACATACATGCACGTATTACAAGGAAGCAAGAACAAACATGTATCACACAGTCATAGGATCACAACCATCACCAATAAACTACTCATCCACGTATATCATGTAAGCATTAATTCAGTCATACATAACCCTAGGTCATCATCTAAGGCTTCTTCCTAGGATTAAGCCATATTTCGTTCGGTGCACCAGGGCCTACGCATAATTCTACCGCTGATTTACATATATGACGCAGTGAACATAGATTTATAACTACTCAATTCATAAAACCTAGCCTATTTGGGCGCCAAGCAGCTGCACAGAGGAATTGTAGATAATTTCCTGATTTTCCAAGTGACATGACGGTAAATTTGGCCAAGAATCTGCAAGATATCGTCATCCTCACGCTAGAAATCTCATTCTCCTTCCTTCCCAAGCTTAGAGAAGCTTTCTGAGGGTTTCTAGGGTGTTTTATGACTAATTTAGGTATTTTAGGAAGAAGGAGAAAATAGGATTTCGCGTTATTTACATTATGTCTCGCCTATCCCGCTCTGGCGCCAACTTACCCCGTCGTGGCGCTGCCGCCCTAGCGGCATCTGGTCCGCTCTGGCGAGACAATGTCCCAGAATTTTCCCGAATTTTTGTTTCTCCTAAACAACGACGGTTCGGATCATTACACAAATTGTGTTTGACTAATCTTTTTTTAAAAGTGCTTTTCAGAGTCAAATTACCTAAAGAGGTAGTACCAATGCACTTTTAATGTCAAGATTATTTTATAGAGACAAATTATTTTAAATATATATTATAAATTTTTGAATTGAAATTTTATAGTTATTAAATTAAAATGTACATATTCAAATTTTCAATCTATATTATACATCTATGAACAAAAAAAATAATTAAATATCGATATAATATTAACATGATGATTTGAAATATAATTAAAAATATCAAGCAAAATAAATTTCCACTCTGCAAATTAAATCACAAGATTCAAAAAATTCAAAAGAAAAATAAATAAGTATAAGAGATATATTAGTAAATAGGTATATATGACAAATATATTTTGGTCTTGAAATAAATAATTTTTTGTTTTTGCTTCTGCTTTTTTTAATAAGCAATTTTTTAGCTTCTTTCCAACAGTAGAAAAACTACTTTTGCGTCCATTTAGAAGGACTTTTATAGATTATCCAAATATCTTATTTTTCACAAAAAATGTCTTTTTCTCAAAATAAGTATTTTTTGAGCTTCCCATATCAAATAGGCTCTAAGAAGTAACGTAGGGACCAAAATGAGTTATTCTTGTTACCTAGTTTTTCATCTGTATATCATTCACATTTCAAAGTCTTCTTTCTTATTATACTCGCTCTATCCCAAAATATATTTGTCATATTTTGTATTCAGAGAGTCAAATTATATACACTTTGATCAATATTTTTAAGATGTATTTTTTTTATATTAATATTAGAAAAATTGCAATGTAATGTTTATTTTAAATTTTAATATATTGATTTAATTTAATTCAATTTAGCTCCAAAAATTAATTGATTTGACTCTAAAAAACATACCAATTATTTTAGAATGGAAAATGTAAATATTTTGTAGTTTATACTTTCTATACTAAGCTTTTAAAAAATATTATTTTTTTAAAACGACATATATACATACTATTATTAGAAAATGCCCCAAAAAAAATAAAATTGGGGGCCTAGTGGCCTTAGACCTCACCCTCCAGCCTCTCGCCAACAAATTTCTTGGAAAATGTCTCTTGGAATTTTTGGGCTTTGTCCCTATTTAATTTTTTAATGGTCATAATTTATGTCCGTAATAAATTATTTCACAAGGCATAAATTTATATTTCATATCATAATACTTTATAAATTATGTTTGAATAAAATGTCAGTTTCAAAAGAGTTTATATCTCACTAGACATATATCCAACTGTCACATGACAAAAATTAGAAAATCAAAAGGCGAAACGTGTGATTCATTACCATAAAAATAATTTTTAGCGGCAATAAATATGCACATTAACAAAGAGTGCTAAAATATTACCGGCATTAGTTAATTGTTATTGAATTCAATGTCGCTATAGACTTTAGGAATATTTACAAAGAGTGTAAATTGTCTCTAAAAATATTTAGCAATAATTAAATTATTACAATTAATTAAATATCGCTAAAAATCATTTTTGATGTTGTGTTTCCTATTATAATACTTTATACTTCCCAATAATTGTAATTTTAATTTGTTGCAACTGTCTCACTTGATAGACACACTTCTGAATGATCTCCTTAGTGTAAAAAAGAAGTTGCTTTTGAAATTAAAAGCAAATATAAATTTTATTTGCATTCATCATATTCTAAACTACTAGTAGTACCCCCAATGAGACAAAAACTCCCACGCTAAAAGTGAGAATCATATAATCCTATAAATACTTGCATGTATTCCTTTAAAATATTGACCATTTTCCTCTTTTCCAAGGTCGAATATGACGACTCGTAGTCCGTCAGCACTCATAGAAAACTTGTTTCCTTTATGATCATCACATTTTGCCTTGTTATAGATCATACATCTGCCGAAGTAAGTACTCTTTTTGTTTCAATTTGTACGACACACTTTCTTCTTTTAGTTTGTCCGAACGAAGCAAATTATATTATTTTGTATTTAAAAATAATTTAACTTTGATCCCAATTTCCGTTGGAAACGTACAACAAAAAGACATATATTTATTATAGTGTACGTTAGGAGTAGAGGTAGAATATTATATTGCTTACGGATTCAGATGAACCTAATGACTTTTGCTTAGATATGATTAGAATTAAAGATACTCATAACAAAGTGGGAGTGGTCTTCATGGTGGATTAGATGAGAGAAGTGAGACTGAGATAATTCAGACAAGTGAAGAAAAGACAGCCCGATGCCCCTACCAAAAAGTGAGGTTGGACCTGGGGTCAGAGGAGAGATAGATGTAGGCCAAAGATGCAGCAGGGGAGGTGATTACACAAGACATGACAATCCTCAGCCTACCAAACATATGACCTTAGATAGGAGGGTATGGAGCTCAGGAATTAAGGTAGAAGGTTAGTGGACAATCGTGCACGGTTTAGTTTCACTTATTTTTATTATTATTATTATTTGATTGTCTCTCGGCAATTTTTATTACCACTGTTTTCTTTTTTGCTTCAGTCTGATGTTATAGTTGTTGTAACTATTATTTTCTCTAGTATTTTCAACATGAGTATTTCTTTTTTTTTTTGAATTGTTTTACTTGAGTCTAACATCTTTCAGAAACTACTTACATCCCTATCTTCACAAGGCAGGGTAAAATTTGCATAAACACCACGCTTTTCAGATCCCACTTGTGGTATTGCACTGAGTATCTTGTTGTCTGTTGTATAAGTATATAATTGTGAATCTAGCTAGTAACAAAGATGAACTGTGAGTTTAGTGACAATTTAGAAACATTTGGTCACTAACTTTTTGCATGTTTGACTTGAATAAACAGTGGTTGAATCATGGTGGTGACATAACAAACAGAAGGTCAGCTCCTGGAGAAATTTTAATCAGCCCAAGAACAATAACTTGAAATTAAGGTGGAAATTCTTAGCCGGATTCGACATTACAGCAACCCAGCAGTTGCAAATGGAGTAGTTTACTTCCCATCATGGAATGGAAATCTGTATGCAGTGAATGCAATAAATGGAAGACTCATTTGGCAACAGAATCTTACAAGACTAACTGGGCTCCCCTCAGTGAGATCTGTGAATGTGACAATGTCAAAAGCAACACCAGTTGTGGCTGATGATCTTTTACTTGTGGGGATTTATGGACTTGCTGTTGTGATTGCTGTGAGGAGGTTAACTGGAGCACTTGGTCTACTCTGCTTGATCCAAGGCCTCTGGCTCTTATCACTCGATCAAGAACAGTTCTCTTGGGGTTAGTTTCGTGTCCTTCGATATTTGTTACTATCTGTTTCACTGTTTGTTTCTTGTACTTCGATTTGTTGTTTTTTCTTGAGCCTAGGGGTAAGGTGTGTGTATGCTCTATCGCTAGATATGTCAGATCTTCCTAAAACTATGCATTTTTAGAGTATCTGACATAAGTGCAGTAACACTTTTTAAGGGTCCGAGCAACATGCCATATTAAGATGTGCTAGGATACTAAATTTGTCCACAACTTTCTTAACAGTGGATATTATGTGGGAGTATCATTAGTGGAGAATACTGTACAACCAGCTGCACAATGCTGCACATTTAGAGGCAGCCTAGTAAAACTAAATGTTAGAACTGGTGCAATTATATGGCAAACATATACACTTCCAGACAATGGCGGGCGCCTCGGAGGATATTCCGGTGCAGCAATATGGGGAAGCAGCCCAGCTATTGACATAGTCAGAGGATATGTCTATGTAGGAATTGGAAATTTTTACTCAGCTCCACCAGAAGTGCTGAAATGTCAAGAAGCACAAAACAATCGAACAACGCCACCAATTGTTCCTGATCAGTGTTTCGGTAAAGATATTCATTTTGATTAAATTCTTGCACTGGATTTGATTTCTGGAAAAATTGCTTGGGCTACATAGCTTGGAGGCTACGACGTTTTCACTTTCACATGTTTGATTCCTAATAATCCTGATTGCCCACCAGGGCCGAACATGGATGCTGATTTCGAAGAGGCCCCTATGATGCTAACCATATTGTCAAATGGAAGAATTCGCGATGTTGTGGTGGTTGTGCAGAGAAGTGGCTTTGCTTGGGCGCTTGATAGCAACAATGGAAATATTGTTTGGTTTAAAGTAAAGTCTTATAACTAGAATGTTCACTTTAAGTACCCTTCACATCATATCAATTAGTATTTTCATTTGTTAACATAAGAAGCTTGCTATAACTGATTAATTTGTGTTATGTAGAAAGCAGGACCGGGGGGTGCGGAGGGAGTAGAAATATGGGGTGTAGCCACAGATGGACGGCGATTTTACACTAACATAACGAATGGAAACAGACTTCCTTTCACACTGGCACCTTCAACTCAAACAACAACAGCTGGTGGATGGGTGGCAATGGATGCAAACACAGGCCAAATCCTATGGACCACTGTAAACCCTAGCAACGAGACGTCCCCTGGGCCGGTCACCATAGATAATGGAGTTCTCTTTGCAGGATCAGTGGCACCTAATGGACCTCTCTATGCCATGGATGCCAGTAATGGAAAAATCTTGTGGACATTTAACACTGGTGCTACTATCTATGGGGGTGCATCAATTAGCTATGGTTGTGTCTTTATTGGCCATGGATATTCAGTTGGTCTAGCTAAGTTGTTCCATCCAACTTGGGCCACTGGGACTTCACTCTTTGCCTTTTGCATTCTGTGAAATTAATAGATATTTATGAATTAATGTATTTTCTCTTTCTGATAATAGTTGTGATGATACTAATAAGTTTCCCTACCTAATGATCATGTTTCAAGTTACATTACTTGGAATAAAAACAACTTAAAGAAATGGAATATACTAACTTATTTAACTATCAACATAAGATATGTTATAACTCATTTTAGTTATCAATGTGTCACGATCCAAAATCCAAGATCATGATGGCACCTACCTAACCTATCGGTATGTAACCCATCGGCACCTACCTAACCCATCCTGTCCCTCAAACACAAATAGGATATCAAGGCATCTTGTCCCTCTGATCACATACCTCTTCTCATGGAAACCCTTTCCAATCAAAATAACTTTATCTGATACTTTAGATTCTTAAACTTATGAACTCAAGAATCAGACTTTTTGGAGATTATTCAAAACTCTTGGAAGATGAATGTGACAGGCAATGCAATGTGGAGACTCCAGTGTAACTTGAAGGTTCTAAGCAAAAATCTGAGTACATGGTCTAGAGAGACCATTGGGGATATTCATGAGCAGGTTAACAAATGGGAGACCAGAGTTCAACTTCTTGAAGAACTGGACTCTCTAAACAACAATGAACAAAGTAGGGAAGATTTTAACAGGGAGCATGCAGAATATGTTAAATGGCTTGGAATGTAGGATGCTTTACGAAAGCAAAAAACTATAATCAATTGGTCCAAAGATGGGGACTACAACAGTAAATATTTTCAGTGTGCTAAGAGACAAAAGAAAGAAACTTCTTATTCACAGAATCAAAGACCACCGAGACAACTGGATTGAAGGGCAGTGGCGGAGCCACCTTATTCTCAGGGGTTCATCTGAATCCTCTTCGGCGGAAAATTATACTATTTATACATGGTTAAAATATTTTTTTAGGTATATATAGTAGATGTCGAACCCTCTTCGGCTACTTCGTGTGTATTTTTTCAAATTTTGAACCCCTTTATTGAAAATCCTGGCTCCACCACTGTTGAAGGGGACAACATGATTGCAAGGGTTGCTATTAGACATTAGCAGAATATCTTCAATATGGGGCAACCTAATCAGCATAGTGGCACTTTGGATTGCATACCAAAGTTGATTACTGAAGAGGATAATTATATGCTTCACAAGAACCCAGAGGGGATGAAATTGAAAATGTTGTGTTCAGTATGAGTGCAGATAGCAGAGTGCAGGACCTGATGGCTTCAATGGTAAGTTTTTTCATATATGTTGAGATTATAAAATATGATGTTTGTGACTTTATTGCTGAATTTTACTCTGAAAAAAAACTTACTAAATACTTCACTCACACATTTTTGGATCTTATCCCTAAAATTGAGTCCCCTTCTAACTTTTTTGAATTAAGGACTATTAGCTTAAGTAATTTTTCTAACAAATTAGGATAAATCCTATTTTTTATAGACTCATATCTATTAATCAAAGTGGTTTCATTCCGGACAGATTGATTACTGAAAATGTCATGTTTGCTCAAGAAATAATGCATGGTGTGTCTAAGCATAATACTGGTAGTAATATTGTCATCAAATTAGATATGTCTAAGGCATATGATAGAATGGCTTGGAATTTTCTAATGGATATTCTTAAAAGATTTGGCTTCTCATATAGACGGATAAATTTAGTGTGGAATTTAATTTCTAATGTGTGGTATTCTATTTTCATTAATGGATCTAGAAATGGTTTTTTCTCTTTTGCTTAAGGTTTAAAACCGGGTGATCCTCTGTCCCCCTCTTTATTTATTTCGGGTGCTGAGGTTCTCTCTAGAACTTTGAATAGTTTACACACTCATGATAATTTTATTCCTTTCTTGATGCATCAAAGAGGTCCTCAGATTAACCATTTAGCATATGATAATGATATTGTTATTTTCAGTAATGGTAAAAGTAAACGTGTTAAGCTCATCATGAAACAGATCAACAAACTATGAGAAAGCTTCAGGGCAAGAAGTCAATAAGAATTAAAACTGAAAGGCTAGTGCTTACAGAATCAACAGGATGAGACAATGTACTAGTTTTTTGGAAAAGATTTTCCCTTTTACTTACTTGGTTTCCCTATCAATATTGGTAAGAAAAAGATGCTTACCTATGGAGGTAAAACTATTTTGATCAAAAGTGTTCTTCAATCACTCCTTATTTATACTCTCTCTACTATTGATCCTCCCATTGGTACTATTAATCTGTTAGAAAAGCATTTTGCATGATTCTTTTGGGATTTTAATGAGAACAGAGACGAGCACTATTGGAGATCTTGGAAAAATCTTTCTTTTCCTAAAGATGAAGGTGGTATAAGTATTAGAAACATGTATGACATCTCTAAAACCTTGTCCGTTAAAAGATGGTGGAGATTTAGAACCAATCGTCTCTCTGGGTTAATTTTATGAAATCTAAGTATTGTCAAAGGGTTTATCCTTCTGTTAAAGCTTGGATCTCTAGTAATTCACAAGCTTGGAAGTTCATGGTCAATGCTTGACATGTTGTTGAACCTAACATTTTATGGAAAATTAACAGTGATAGTTGTAATATGTGGTGGGACAATTGGTGTGAGAAAGGGTCTTTGGCTAGTCTGTACCCTGACCATTTGCATAATAACAACGTCAAGGTTATGGACTATATTGCTGGTGGTAAATGGAACATGAATAAATTAAGGGAAGATCTCCCTGAACATATTGTCCTATATATTGCTAACATTCCTATTGGGGATGCTAATGATAATGACTGCTGTTTGGAACATTACTCGGGATGGTCAATATACAAATTCTTCTGCTTGGCAAAGCATAAGAGAAGTGAGACAGAAAGATGGCATCCTGAGTAAGGTTTGGCACAAATGCTTACCTTTCAAAATATCATTTTACCTGGAGAATGATGCTCAACAACTTACCTTTTGATGAGGTACTCCAAAGGTTTGGTAATCCAATGGATACCAAATGCCTATGTTGCACAATACCTCAAAATGAACAATTCAACATGTGTTTAGTGATAGTGAGATGGCTAAGCATATGGAATAACTTTGAAACCCCCTTGGAACTAGTCACTAAGGAAGCAACATTAGAATTCTCTTCAACGCTTGGTGGAATATGAATACTGCCAACAGTGTGCATAAAATGGTACAACAAAGCAGTCCCATATGTATAGCATGGGAAATCTGAAAAAATTGGACATCTTGTAGATATGGAGATCAGACCAAATATTTGACAACTAGAATGGAAGTGCAAATCTTATGGGACATCAAAGCAGCTATTTGTGTTCCCAACGTGTGACTTAACAGGAAAATGGGTTCAAATTTGCTCAAGAATTAGAAGGTACAGACCTATTGTTAGATGGAGGCAAGTTGTTTGGACCAAGCCTGTGACCGGAAGGATCAAATTCAACACAGATGGAAGCTATATGCAAAAAGTATTTTCAGGGCTGGCATTGGAGGGGTTCTCAGAGATGACACTGGTCATCACATTATGGCTTTCTCAGTCCCAACTCAATGTAAAAGCAACAATCAGGCAAAAGCAATAGTAGCACTCTATGCAATAGGATGGTGTAATCAAACTGGGTACGACAAATACGATCTGGAGTTGGACTCAATGGTGGTTACAAATATGCTCAAAGAAAAAGACACCAACAATGTGAAGCTGAAAAACCTTATC
Source organism: Solanum gracilifrons (assembly GCA_029582605.1). Lineage (NCBI taxonomy): Eukaryota > Viridiplantae > Streptophyta > Magnoliopsida > Solanales > Solanaceae > Solanum > Solanum gracilifrons. The sequence continues at coordinate 15,043 of JAJOOH010023089.1, forward strand.
AAACGAACTGTCAAGGCTATGAAAGGGGTAGAAGTGAGCAATGGCTGACTTCCTAGCCAAATTAGGCTACATCGAGTGGAAATAGTACCTTCTACCTCTCTTATCAACAGCTCCCGAAAGAAGCGAAGGGACTTTTTCAACTAGATAGACGGCAACTACCTTGCATACGAAGATGATATGTAATTTTTTTGTTAGTTGAATCTTGTACTTTGCTTATTGAATGGAAGGTTATAAGTTTTTTGCCTTCCCTTTTTTGATGTCCTAATTTCCACTATCTATTTTTGCCAGAGGTTAGGTACATGCCCCCCTCTATTTTTGTGTAACTTATGTTGGAAATTATAGACATGGCAAGGGTCAAGCCAAACTCCCCACACCTAATAGCTTTAAGCTTTGATGGTGATGGCTTAAATTTTAAATATATATATATATATATATCAAGGCAACATTTTCTGTAACAAAATACAGGACCTAGAGGTGGTTGAATTTTATTAAAGTAAGAGCAAAGTACAAACTCGAGGGCGAGGTATGCTGATACCCTTGTAGATCAAACTAGGTATGAAATGGTAAATCCTAAATTCTCTTTACAACAGCCTTGAACGAACCGGGGAAACAGAAAAAAAGGGAACTCAAGAAACTAGCAAGCGATAGTGCTGCATGATTGACATAAAAGGATCATCGTGTACATGTTAAATTGGTAAAAGAGACTATTTCATAGATCTTATGTTAAAACCTGGTGCTGATTCTTTTTACTGCATCTGCAACTCACCCGTATCCTGCTTTATTAACCAACAGTAACATATTAGTTCCCAAGCATTTCTTGTGCAGAAAATCCAAAATAGTTATCAAAAAAGTTTGGTGGTTCATAGATGAAGCAAGAAATGACATCTCTGAGCGTAATCACACCAAC
>JAJOOH010023090.1:0-19836 GCA_029582605.1 Solanum gracilifrons
CTTTTTTTTCCGTCGTTTTTTAGCAGTTTTTTAGTAGTGCTTTTTAAAAAGAGTTAATCTTCAAGTTATTTGAAAAGAAATTAGGTTTTGTGATTTGAGAAAGAATGTGTTTTGGGAAGAAGATGAAGATGAAAGGGGGTTGGGTAGGGGTGGGGTTCTGTAGAATAGGTTGACATTTTCATTTTTTATTTTTTTAAAAATAGATATAAAATGTGATTGAAATGATTTTAAACAAAAAAAAAAACTATTATAATTTTGGGGGCCCATTGCCATATGTTATTTTTTAATTAGTCATTTTGCCATGTCAGCGCAAGTGTATCACACCATCTTTATATTTTTTTGCTGATTATCAAAAAATGCCTAATAGGAACAATTTTTGAATAGCTAAAAGTGTTCAATAGGTACTAGTCTTAGTTGAGGTGTCTAAGTGAATTATGCGGACAACTTTAAGGGGCCGTCAATGACTTAAGCCTCTTTTTTTTGTTACATGTTAGATAATTCACAAACAAATATGATGAAGAAGAGAAATGATAATTTTAAATGTGAATCTTCATGAAACTAAATATAAATTTATATAGACAAAATAAAACAAATGAAAAAATAAAGACTTGAGAATGAAATATTTCTTACCTTTATGTACTTTTTTGTTACATGTTACTTCATTCACAAATCAAATATGAAATTATATAGACAAAATAGAGGGAATGAAAAAATAAAGACTTGAGAATGAAATATTTCTTACCTTCATGTACTTCTTTTTTCTTACATGTTAGTTCATTCACAAACCAATATGATGAAGAAGAGAAACTTCATGAAACTAAATATGAATTTATAGGTAAAATAGAGGAATACCATAAGACATCATAAACTTACAAATTTAAGTTTGGAGGTTATGGACATAAAAATTATGGGAGTTATGAATATTATTAAAAGTTAAAATTAAAGAGAGGTAACTCATGAGTAATAACTCCTTACGAATAAATTAAAAAAAAATACTTAATATAGAAGAAAATATAATCATTTTATGAGTAGAAGTGAAACAAACAAATAAAAAAAGAATATGAAGAGTTTTTGTTGTAAATGTTCATCCATTAATAAAATATTTATTTGTAATAAATTAAGTAATTACTTTTACAATACAATAATTCACAATACAATAATTAATTTAAATTTTTAAAAAAAGGCCAAAAAGGAGAAAAAAGATAAATACAAACGGACGCCACAGAGAGGTGTCACATCACCTTGTATATGTTTCACCTTCATTATATAATAGATATAGATTATAAATTAGTCACTAATTAAATTTCAATACTCTATAAAGTATATAAACATTAATTAGGTCTAATGGCTTATTCATAAATTAATCACTAATCAAATATACATTAATTAGGTTTTATGTATTGTAAATGTTTACTTTGATAGTAAAATTAGTTAGTTATTGAATAAAAAATTAATTAGGTTTTGTCTCAAATCGATTACCAATTCAATTTGAGTATCTCAATAAAGATATACCACAATTGACTGACTGAATTCGATAGTTCCTCGAGAAAAATGAATCCAACTCCACTCTATTAGTGTATCAATAATGTAGTATCCGAAAAATGTTGGAGAAAAATTTTATTATTTATTTGCTTAATCATATGTCATTCGGCAAGGAAAGTCTTGCCACAATGATAAAATTATTTTCGTGTAATTTATAGGTCACAGATGCACAGTGACGGATCTAGGATTTAAAGTTCGTGGGTGCCAAATAGATTTATCGATTAAATTAATTTTATATTTAATTAAATTATTCGTCTTTTCGATATAAATTAATTTTAGTTCTCTAATTTTTCTTAAAAGAACGTGTGCAACAATTTCCTTTTTCTTAAAAAAACGTCTGCAACAAATTTCTCAAAAAAATAGGTACAAATGGGATTCGAATCCGCGACATCAACCTTCTAAAGTTGCCCTCCTACCATGGCACCACAAGCCAATTTTGTTCTCTGTGTGGCACGCTTTATATTTATATAAATATTATATTTATATATATACCTATGTATATATAGAGTTTTTGCCGAAGTTCGGGGGGGGCGTGGCACCCCCACGCCCCTTAATAGATCCGCCCCTGCAGATGCAAGTTGTGGAAGCAATCTTTAATGCATGCAACGGTAGAGTATCACATTTGCATCTTGATATTTTTTCATTGTGAAATATTTTTACGTTTTTCAATCTTAATATTAGCACTCCTAAGACAATATTAATTTTAAAGAGTTTCTTGAAAATGCTATCTCCGAGATTCAGATGAGCCTTCGTGCTTTAAAAACAAAAAGGTTGTCTTTCGATATAACACTCGGTATTTTTTTCATAATATTTGGTATTACTAATTTAGTATAATTTAGTATATGTGTTTTTCACATGTCAATCAATACAACTATATATAAAAGAATAAAAAAATTTAAAAATAAAATTTGACGTTAAAATAAATGCTATAGTTAAACATTGTAATTTATTTATCGTCATTGCAAATCATAAAATTTATTATAATTAATGATGCTTAAGTTACATTATTTGTGCATCCCTAACCATTAGCCATTAGAAAATATGATTTTTGAATTGCATTATATTTGCAGCAAAATCTTTAATTTCATATTCATTGTATTAGTACATTTTTTATAATGCTATGTTCACTTTTACTTGTTAATTACTTTAAAAATAAATTTTCAACTTTATTTGTTACTTTTAACATAACAACAAAAGATATTATTATTTTTTCATGTTTTATCTTAGCATTAATTACTTATTTTTCAAATTATCTACCATGGCCTAATACTTAAACATCAATTAATAAATGTAATGTGGTAAAATAGTGATGTCATCCTCATTTTCTTGATGAACGTGTCAAATCTAAATATGACAAGTAAAAGTGAAATTAATACTCTACTATCTAAACTTTAACTGCTAAATTAAGTCAGATTTTCATTTGTTAGCTAACAAATTCATAAGACTGACATTCATGAGATGTTCATAAACTTGCATTTGCAGAACATGTAGAGACATTATCACACATTCAACATAATAAATTTTTTAGTACCATATAATATAAGGCACATGCCTCTAGCATTAGAACAAAAGCTGATAAGGCAAACTTTTACATTAGTTAGTATGTATATACATAGTTGTTGAGCCAGAAAGTTGTAATTTTTGTACTTTCTGGTGATATTATTTGAAAACCTTTTTTGACTTGACAGTGTTGTATAGAGGTTAGACTTAGTCCCCCCTATGTTCATTTTTTGTTAAATACAACACGACCCAGACTTTAATCTGGGTAATTGAATATAAAATAAAATAATATAAAAAGTAGCAGCACCGTCTTTACAGAGAATATTTGCAACAGTTCGCGTTAATGCATTTTCCTACAGATACACTGAGCTCTAGTGCTGTAAATACAATAGAAAATGGCCGAATAGACCAGTGACAATCCTCGAGGTGCTGATACTTTTTGATAATGCCAGGACATGTAAGAAACGACACTTGGATCACCTCATCTTGATCAGCCAAAAAAGTAATAGATTCATTACCAAAAATCATCCTTCCCATAAAATGAAACCGTTTGGAAAGATCTGTGATATGAAAACATCCCTCTCAACAGATGGCAACATCATTCTGATGAGATCAAGTTGAAGGCGGCCTTGTTGAGATTGAATAATCTGCATCTCCTCATCAAATTTCCCTTGATTGTCATTATTACTACCTTTTGGTTCCTTTATTTTGGTCATCATGGTAAATACAACATCTTTTCTCTCAACTTTGTATATTCTCTCATATGCCACTTGATCGTTCTCAATGATGACTTGGTCTCTACCGTAGTAGTAGTAGTACCTGTAGAAACAACAAATAGTAAGTCCACCGTGAGGGAGGGAAGGATGAATGGTGATTGATGTTCATCAGGAGGATCAAAAATAAAACATCAAACAACAAACTGTCAAATAGTTGAGTTTTCCCAATAACTAAAAAGTAATCAAATTCATTTTTCTCTATGAAGAATCAATCAATCCTCTTCCAATCTTGTAATTGTTTGCTATTGTTATCAGTGGACATAATTCAAATACTTATAATATAATTTCAATTAAAAAAAATATTTTTTGCTAAGTACATACTTAATATACTTTAGATATAACAAGCTAGAACAACAAAATTAAATAGTAACAGAAATCACATAATTTTGGACAATTAATTGATTGTACCAGGAAATTTTGACATTGTCCATGTGTCTCTTCTTACCATCAAAAATTGACTTGACTTTTCCTGTAGGTTTCCAAATCCCTGGGGCTGCTTTACTAGCAAAAAAGTTGGCCTTTTTTCAAAATCTGAAAAGCGATCAAATAGCATGTGTTCTTCGCGCCCTCTGTAGATTCAAAAATTTCAGATGAATTAGCATTTTGATTCTATCACAATAATGGACTTCCATAACGTTATGATTACTCGGAAAAGGCTTTCCTATTACGTACCTCACCAAATACTTCATCATCTCCTGGTCAGTTGGGTTCAAACAGCCACAATTACCTTTTTTAAGGAAACTCAATCCAAAAGTTGACAAAGATACCAATGAAGTCATGAGTCCATTCAGAGTCACCTACCCAAGAAGTGATTGAGCCTGCCCCACGGATCCCCTTTTGTTCAATGGGGGAGGGATCATGCCTTTGTGTTTTCAACCTCAAATCATGATTTGAAGTTGATATTCATGGATTAGGAACACATCCAAGTAGCACAAAGTATTCAGGTGATTGCAGCTCATCAGTCATTTCATTAATCGAGGCATTGTCTAAATCAGCAGACTTCTGAAATGCACTTGAAAACTGATCTGACATAGGAATCACATATGTAATAGACTTCTGGTGCAATGATTTTTTACACATTGAAGTAGTCTTAATATCAACACAAGCCAAGTTTTCTGACACCGAAATGGCATCAGAAGAATCATTTTGACTTGCAACGCCATTCAAAATATTCAAGTCCTCAGCAACCTGCAGAATAAAACTGTTTCTAATTGAGATGCAGAAGCTCATCGATCATATTTCAGTAAGCATTTGCATCTCGAATTCTACAGGGAAAACATTATCAGGTATGAGATTGCTTCAACAAAATCTCTCCACCACCTAGGGGAGAGAGATAAAGTTACACAAATCACAGCAAGTTACAAATATTTACCTTGATTATCACGCCTCTTCATGCAAAAGGCTAGTGAAATACTCTTCCAAAACACTCTCAAGCAGAGGTTGCATACGATCATTAGCTTCAGGGTTCATTGCATGACTGGATCTAGACAACACCTTTTTCATCATTAAAAGATGATAAAACTGAAGGCAAATTCACTGTCATATTCATCACAGCCGAGAGATTCTTGCTCCACTTGAAACTGCAAAGTCATGAGTCAGTTTGTAAGGCAACACACACAACCACTGCAAAAATTTTAAGTGATCAGTCTCAGTACAGTGTAGCAGCTCAATCGAGTGATTCCACCATCAAAACCAGGTGAACTGTTTTACATATAGGCCATAGCTCAGAAATCCAATGGTACATCCAACATAACGATACAAACATTTTCCAGCAGAAAGGCTGGGATAGTACGAGAAACAGCTGCACCATGTGCTGTAGTGCTAATTTAAAGACCCAGCAAACTGCTGTAGAAGACACAAACTCACCATCACTGAGTCCACAATGTATCCATAATGATACCATGAGTAAATCTCCACAAGAGAGTGGAGCCCAGGTTTCCTCCCTCCACATGGTGCTGCTGTTTTATTCTAGCAAAGATTCAATTCTTGGTAAGTTCATTGGTGATTGAGATGTCACGCAAATGGCAGAAATGAGTTTGTTTCGTTTTTTTATTTTATTATTATTTTCGTCCCCCTTAGCTTTTCTTGGCCAAAAGAAGACATGTAGTTAGGTAACACCTAGGTTGGTCCAAAATCATGGGAAATCGAGGTTCAAATCTCAGCGTAGACATTGCATACACTTTGGATAGACGTTGATTCCACTTGAAAATATGTGAACAGGGTTTCCTGCCACTGGCACAAGATGATAATTGATACATTAGCATAACTCGTTTTTCCCACTTGGCTTAGCGTTGACACGGAAAAAGAATTACTAGAATATATCTTATGGGTTCAGCCAAATTCGATAGTTTTAGTCCAAAGCCAATATTTGTCTTTATAAATCTATAAGAACTCAATAACTGCAAAGAACTTACAATCTTCACGTCTGGACTCCCATCTCAGAGAAAATGAAAGGTAGAAAGATATATAGTACTTTTAAGAGATTGATGCACTCTAGTAAGTTCAAAGGTACATTTGCCATACTCATTGCTGCAGCATCTAAATCTTGTTCTCATGCATATGTTAATAAAGACATTGATTTATAACTAAACTGGGATAACCTCAAAACTATTGTAGAACAAAATCTAGGTTGAACTTCAGATAATAACATTCACAAGTTCAAATTCATACAAAACAAAGAAAACCATTACCATTACACACAACTATTTGGATACAGAGTACGTTGGGGCTTAAAATCACTTTCAAAGATTAAATGAATGCATCACATTACATACAAAAACCTGGAAATATATTGAAACATTTATTATTACATAAAAATAACAATTTCAACATGATACAACCAAAAAAATGTTAGCTAATTTCTTCACAATATTAAGCAAAGATAATCATAAGTAGGGAATCAAAATTACGGAAAATGCAAAGAAGGTCTATTTGTCCTTTATCAAAACAGAAAAAGTATGTTTGTCTCTTGCATAATTACATTAGTCACAATTGTGAATAGTGAGAAATTATATTTATGGCCTAATGAGAGTCAATTTTTTTATTTTTGGACAAAGGTAACACTTCTAGGAGAGATAAAGTTGCACATGACAGCTTGAAGAAACAAGTAACTAAAAGCATATCATCAAGAACATTACAAATCCTTAAATATAGAAGAGGAAGTACCGAAGACGTAGACGGAGTAAGTGTTCTGGCAAAGCCAGCAGTCGCCATCTGCTGGTTCAAGGAATGGGTTCCATGCTCAGCCCCTGAGTTACTGTAGGGGGAAGTTGTTGGCAACTCGACTCAATTTCCTAATCTTTGGTAACTCCCGTGTACATATTCATTGGTCCATTCGCATCAGAGGACGAAACCGTTAATGTAAGGGCCACACATTTGACCCTGTTCATTGGCATGCATCCATCCAATTGCAAGTACAGCTTGTGGGTAGACCATACTACTCTGTCACTCGCTGAAGCTTGTGGATACACCAAAATACTCCTGTCAAGAGGCGATGAAACTTTCTCACTCTCACCATTAGACTGGCAACTCATCTCCAGACACAATGGTGAACCAGATTTTGCAAGCAACTGATAGTCTTAACTCCTTGAATCAGTGAGCCAAACAGATAATATTAATCCTACCAGCTTTTGGTACATACCGTTAAGCTCCCAAATTCTGTGTTTTCAAATTCTAAAACTAGCTAAATCGCGTAAGACTTTCAAAAACCAGAATTAAACATTTTTTATATGCGTCAAGCAGATGCAAAGCTTAAAAAAGAGAGATTAGACCAGCCCCTCAGTGGTGCAATCTTTTAACGACGAAACTGAAAGCAAATCTACTGGCATACCTTAATTGGTGCTTAATTACCATAGCTTTTCTATGAGACCAAAACTTAAAGAGACCTGTAAAACTTACAATAACCTTCTAAGTGAGGCAAATAAGTATTCATAGAGAAGCAAATGTACCAAGAAAATCAAGTAGAAGCACTAACTAACACTGAAACAATTAGTTCAGAAACATAAGTAAAAATTAAAAGCAACTTAGAGAGTAGAGTTCTCCGGATGTTATCACTATGTTTTCAAATGATCGAACTCTCCGACTTTAAACTCATTGATAATTAGATCCTAAATTAGTAGTTAAGCTATATGATACTAGAAAAAAAAAGTAAGCAAGTTGAAACTCATGAGATGATTCAAAAAGGGAAAATAAAGTTAAACTGATGTGAAGAACTGCCAAGTGAAGTTTGGGTTCGGTTCGTAGAGTGCAATGTGGAACAATTAATATGAAAGTACAATAGTTTGTAGATAGACCAGACCTTCCAAGTTTTGACAAGACCATAACCCAGCAACAAGCACAAACAATAAAGGAAAACTTTGCCAAATTCAAAATGGCAAAGTTAGAGTATCGGAAGATATGTGGGAAAATAATTCTGCAGATAAAATGAGAAGAGACTACAAGTTAAATAAGGCCAAATTGACACAAGACGGAAGGGAGAAAATGACAAAAAGAACAATCGAGATCTGACCAGCCCATGCATGAATAAGAACAGGACACTTTTTGGAATATGGAGGAAACTATGGTGATATACTTAGCGCAACAGAAATTGTGAGAACCGTTATAGAAATGAATCCTATTAAGTTCGTCTACTTTCTGTACAACATTATCACACAAAAAAAAGCCTTTTTTCCTAGGTTGTCTGTATAAACAATGTATACGGGTTATTCCCCCACCTCCCCAAGTTTGCTTCTATAATAAAATCATATGCACTTGCAAAAATATTTATATTCCGTCAAAAGAGTACTCCCAGCTTTTATACTTTGAATAGACCCAACCATATGTAAGATAAAAAAGTTAAGTGATCAGTCTCAGTGTAGTGTAGCAGCTCAATTGAGTGATTCCACCATCAAAACCGGGTGAACTATTTTACATATAGGACATAGCTCAGAAATGCAACATAACGAAACAAACATCTTCCAACAGAAAGTCAGTATGTTTGTCTCTTCCATAATTACATTAGTTACAGTTGTGAATAGCGAGAAATTATATTTTTGGCCTAAGAAGAGTCAATTTTTTTATTTTTGGACAATGGTAACACTTCTAGGGGAGATAAAGTTGCACATGACAGCTTGAAGAAACAAGTAAGTAAAAGAATATCACCAAGAACATTACAAATCCTTAAATATAGAATAGGAAGTACCGAAGACGTAGACGGAGCAAGTGTTCCGGCTAAGCCAGCAGTCGCCATCTGCTGGTTCAAGGAATTAGTTCCATGTTCATCCCCTGAGTTACTGTAGGGGGAAGTTGTTGGCAACTCGACTCAATTTCCTCCTGAATCTTTGGTAACTCTTGTGTACATATTTGTTGGTGCATTCGCATCAGAGGACGAAACCATTTATGTAAGGACCACGCATTTGACCCTTTTCATATTGACATGCATCCATCCAGTTGCAAGTACAGGTTGTGGGTACACCACACTACTTTGTCACTCATGGAAGCTTGTGGGTACACCACAGTACTCTTGGCCACCCGCATCATGAGGCGATGAAACGTTCTCACTCTCACCATTAGAGTGAACCAGATTTTGCAAGTAACTGATAGTCTTAACTCCTTGAATCAGTCAGCCAAACAGATAATATTAAAGTATCAGCAGTGGTCATCCTACCAGCGTTTGGTACATACCGTTAAGCTCCCAAATTCTGAAACTAGCTAAATCGTGTAAGAGTTTCAGAAACCAGAATAAAACATTTTTATATGCATCAAGCAGATACAAAGCTTAAAAAGAGAGAGATTAGACCAGCCCAGATGCACAAAAGACTAAGAAACCTTACTTTCACACACATGTTGTAAGTAGAATTAAACTTATATCAGACTTAGAAAAAAACATTTACCAAACAGCAGTTAGAACGTGACAATATTGATCAGTAATGTTTTTTAACATAAACAAAAAAAAAGTAACAAGCAAACTGGCTCTAATCTGTTGCTCAATCACTAAAGTTGAAGGGATTGTAAAGATTGCATAATCTCCTGCTTGTCAAGAACAATCTGCATCTTCTCGTCAGATTTGTCATTATTATTATTAGCAGCTTTGGTCTTGATCATCATGGTTAATAAGACATTTTTTCTCTCAACTTTCCTTTGCGGCATATATTTAGATGCGAGATAATATTCTCTAATCTACCATTCACTCTTTCTCAATCTGGAGGATGACTTGTCTCTACCATCATCGACGTTGTAGTAGTAGTACCACGAAATTTTGATGTTGCCAATGTGTCTCTTGTTGGCATCAAAATTGCCTTGCGTTTGGATGTAGATTTCCAAAACCCAGGGGCCTCTTTACTATCAAATATTTTACAGTTTTCCCTATTCTGAAAAGTGATCAACAATCGTGTGTTGTTATTTGTGCCCTTGGTAGATTCAAGGATTTGTGATGGACTGAATACTCTGATTCCGTAAACATCATCGACATCCATAACAGTATGCTTACGAGGAAAAGGCTTCCCTATTACATACTTCACCAAATTGTTCATCATCTCCTTGTCCATTGGATGACTATTACTTTTCCCCATTCTCAAAACAAACAAAAAGTTTTGTTGAATTCGAAGAAGATCGGTATTTATTAGGGTTCTCTTCTAACGTAAAACAAACAAATTTTTCTGTTCAATTAGAAGAAAGAAGATACGTATTTATTAGGGTTTTTTCTAACGTGTAAGCCTAATTTAAACTTATATATAAATTAAAAATTGATACCAAAAGTGTTTATCCTATTAAGTTCTACTTTTTGTACATCATTATCACACAGAATAAAAAACTTTTTTTCCTAAGTTGTCTGTATAAACAATGTATATGGGTTATTCCCCCGCCTCCCCAAGTTTGCTTCTATGGTAAAATCATACGCACTTACAAAAATATTTATATTCCGTCAAAAGAGTACTCCCAGCTTTTCTACTTTGACTAGACCCAGCCATATGTAAAATAAAAAAAGTTAAGTGATCAGTCTGAGTGTAGTGTAGCAGCTCAATCGAGTGATTCCACCATCAAAATCGGGTGAACTGTTTTACATATAGTACATAGCTCAGAAATCCAATGGGTACATCCAACATTACGAAACAAACATCTTCCAACAGAAAGACTGGGACAGTACGAGAAACAGATGCACCATGTGCTGTAGTGCTAATTTAAAGACCCAGCAAACTACTGTAGAAGCCACAAACTCACCATCACTGAGTCCACAATGTATCCATAATGAAACCATGAATAAAGCTCCACAAGAGAGTGCGGCCCTGGTTTCCTCCCTTCATGATCTTCAAAGAGCCAGCACGATTCTTCGTTAACCTATTTCACCCACAATATTAAGAAAAGATAATCATAAGTAGGGAATCAAAATTGCAGAAAATGCAAAGGTCTATTGTCCTTTATCAAAACAATAAAAGTATGTTTGTCTCATCCATATTCCATAATTACATTAGTTACAATTGTGAATTGCGAGAAATTATATTTTTGGCCTAAGGAGAGTCAATATTTTTATTTTTGGACAATGGTAACACTTCTAGGAGAGTTAAAGTTGCACATGACAGCTTGAAGAAACAAGTAACTAAAAGAATATCACCAAGAACATTACAAATCCTAAAATATAGAAGAGTGAGTACCGAAGACGTAGACGGAGCAAGTGTTCTGGCTAAGCCAGCAGTCGCCATCTGCTGGTTCAAGGAATGAGTTCCATGTTCATCCCCTGAGTTACTGTAGGGGGAAGTTGTGGCAACTCGACTCAATTTCCTCCTGAATCTTTGGTAACTCGCGTGTACATATTCATTGGTCCATTCACATCAGAGGACGAAACCATGAATGTAAGGACCACACATTTGACCCTGTTCATTGACATGCCTCCATCCAGTTGCAAGTACAGCTTGTGGGTACACCACACTACTCTGTCACTCGCTGAAGCTTATGGATACACCAAAATAATCTTGTCACTCGTGGAAGCTTGTGGGTACACCACACCACTCTGTCGCTCGCTGAAGCTTATGGAGGCACCAAAATACTCTTGTCACTCATGGAAGCTTGTGGGTACACCACAGTACTCTTATCATTCGTCAAACAAAGCAGAACGAGAACAGTTGTCTAGTCCAAACCTTGTTGCCAAGAAAGAAATAGGTTGAAAACTAGCTAAATCGCGTAAGAGTTTGAGAAAGCAGAATAAAACATTTAATATATGAAATAAGATGGTCATGACAAGGCACCAAGCAGATGCAATGCTTAATAAAAAAGAGAGATTAGACCAGCCCAGATACACAAAAGACTAAGAAACCTTACTTTCACACCCAAGCTGTTTATATCAGAGTATCAAATAAAGGAAATTTAGAAAAAAACACTTGCTAAACAGGAGTTAGAACCTGATAATATAGATCACTAATGTTTTTTTAACATAAACAAAAAAAAAAAGGTAACAAGCAAACTGGCTTGGCTCTAATCTGTTGTTCAATCACTAAAGTTTAAGGCATTGTAAAGATTGCATAATCTCCTGCTTGTCAAGAATAATCCTCTGCATCTTCTCATCAGATTTTTCATTATTATTATTAGCAGCTTTGGTCTTGATCATCATGGTTAATAAGACATTTTTTCTCTCAACTTTGCTTTGGGGCAGATATGTAGGTGCGAGATAATATTCTCTAATCTGCCAGTCACTCTTTCTCAATCTGGATGATGACTTGTCTCTACCATCATCGACATTGTAGTAGTAGTACCACCCAATTTTGATGTTGCCAATGTGTCTCTTGTTGGCATCAAAAATTCCCTTGAGTTTGGGGGTAGATTTCCAAAACCCAGGAGCCTCTTTACTATCAAATATTTTACAGTTTTCTCTATTCTGAAAAGTGATCAACAATCGTGTGTTGTTGTTTGTGCCGTTAGTAGATTCAAGGATTTGGGACGGACTGAATACTCTGACTCCGTAAACATCATCGACATCCATAACAGTATGCTTACGAGGAAAAGGATTGCCTGTTACATACTTCACCAAATTGTTCATCATCTCCTTGTCCATTGGATGACTATTACTTTTCCCCATTATATTTTCAAAACGAACAAAAATTTATGTTGAAGAAGAAGATGATCGCTATTTATTAGTTAGGGTTCTCTTTTTCATTCAATTCCTGCCTGTAACCCTAACTTAAACGTATTTATTTTCTGTATAGGAGTAGAAGTAAAGTAATAGATACCAAAATCGAACAAAACTGTTTAACGTGCGAATTTTAGTAGCTATCAAAATCGAATAAAAGAATTTAACAGGCAAATTTTAATAGCTATCAAAATTTAACAAAAGTATTTAACGGGTGAATTTTAGTAGCTATCAAAATTGAACAAAAATAATTAACGTAAAATTTTAGTAGTTACCAAAATCAAACAAAAGTATTTAACGTGAAATTTTAGTATCACCCTCAATTTTTTTTTTAAAAAAAAAAGTTGCCTACAATAATCTGCAAGTAAGGTTTGGGAAAAGAAAGAGAATGATATATTTTGGTTTAGAGAGAGAGAATGATGTTGTCAAGGAAAAGTCACACACTTTTGCTCTATTAACAAACCACTCTCGCGCGCACACGTTATTGATGTGAAATTGGACTATTTTGACTCCGGAAAAAGGTTAAAATTGTCCTTAAATTATGTGAAAAAGATTATTTATATTCTCCGTTACATTTTAGGATTAAAAATGTCTCGTTGTTATTTTAAGAGATCACAATTATCCTTAAGACTTAACAGAAGTGATGTGGCAAGCCACATGACACTAATTCTGCCACGTAGGATACCTACTAAAATTTTTGACTCAATTAATAATTCAATCATAACCCATTTTTGCTAGACCCAACCCATTAAAATTAGGGAAAATTACGCGTATAAACAAACATATACTAGTTAATTACTTAATATAGCTATAGTTTACCTTAATTATAATTCGCAGCTTACTTTTAGCTATATTTACACAGCTCAGTTTTTTAGTTTTGTATAATTTGCGCATTTGTATAATTCGGAATTTGTATAATATAATTTGTATAACTTTTGTATAATATAATTTGTATAACTATTTGCACTTCTGATGTTTGTAATTGTATAAATTCGTTATTTCGAGTTTATACAAAAATAACTGAATTATACAAATGTACCCGCGAATTATACAAACCTGCAAATTATACAAATCCGCGAATTATACAAATGAGACAGCTTAAACTATAGCTACAACCAGTAAATATGCAAACTATAGCTATGAAACATAATTAAGTTTATTATAGTGGTTATTTGTGAAAGTTCCCCTTAAAATTAAGAGGGAAGCATCAAGGACTTCAGATTATATTAGATTCAAAATATATTAATCCAAAATATCATAACTATTATAATACTTTTCTGTCTTGATTTTTTTTTTTTTATAAGCTTTATTGTCTATAATAGTGTCTTCCACCCAAGCTTAGAAAACACTTTTGAGTGGGATTTTATGAATTATTGAGGTTTCGTACGTCTATAAGTTTATAACTAAAAGAGAAATATATTGTGATTAATTTATCTAAGCAATATTTGTGAATACACATATGCTTTTTCCAAAATATGAATCAAACATATCTAATAAAAATGTTTTATCAGATGTTCAACTATTAAAAAAATATAATTTAAATATCAGCATAAATTTTACTGTTGAATTTACAAAATTGCCGATATATTGTGGCGCTAATTAGGTACTACGTTAGCCTTTATTTTTTTATTGTACAAAATCTATAAATCAGTAAAAGTCTCCATACGACTTTGATATTTATTAACCTCGAAGAAAACATATTTTCGTCTCAAATTAAATAATGACATTTTTGTGATGCGTCAAGTGGTTTTTCATAAAAATTAAAAAATTGAGAAAATTAATATTTATTTCGTTTTATTTTACATGACATTTTTTAACTTGATATAATATTTAAGAAAAAAAAAGAAAATTTTGAAATTTGTCATTTTAAACCATTCTTAGATATTTATGTAATTAATCATTTTATTAAGGGTAAAGTGAAATTTTAAAATTAATTATTTCTAGTTATAGTAAGATTATATTCTTTTTAGAACTAACTAAAAAAGGGGTGCCACATAAAATGGGACGGGAAGAGTACTTATTTTGTTTAATTTAATTTTAATTTTAAAACAATGAATATTGATTTTGATTTTGATTTTAAGCAAAAATTAAAATAATTAAACTAGAAACCAAATTGACTATATAAATAGTTATTTAAAAGGCTTAATACATAATCAATCATTTAAAATTTATTAGGATATTTCATCTAGCTATTCTGACTAAGTCATGCTTCGATTCAAATTTCAATAAAACGTTTGCGCGTGATTTTGTTCATCAATAATTAAGTTAACCACATAAATATGTCATTTTCTTTAGTTATATGAATTCGCCTCAAGAAGAAAATATATGTAGTATTATGACGTATTGAGGTGAATGCGTATAATCAAAGAAAATAATATATATTTTATTTGATTAATTTAACTATCTAACAACCACAATTTTTTTATGAAAAATGTTCTTTTATCATTCAGATATTTTATCACTTGTTTGCTACGAATAAATTTAAATAATTCAGATATTATACACAACATCAAATCGACACCTACATTCTTATCACCATTATTGGAGTTCACCAACATTGATCGATCACATATATCGTTAGCTATCTCTGCAATTTCAATACTTGTAGCGACTTGCGATCACTATACGTACTATTATTACCTCCATCAATCACGATCATTAATAAGGCTTCATAATCTTTTAAAGCTTATGACGTTTGAAGCTAATATATATCTGAATATTAAGATGGATATTAAGATTTAAGAGTTTGAATTTAATACTTTAAATATATATTTAAATATCAAAATGTTGTATTAATTAATTAAAATATAAATACTACTCTTAAAAGATTTAGATGGTTCGTTTTCAGTGTTTGAAAGAATAAAACTCTTGTTTGTTTACAAATTAATAAATATAAAATTGAACAAAATATTAAATTCATAATTATATATCAATAAAAAATTAAAAATTATATGAAATTATGGTGATGGTAACGGTGGTGGTTGTGGACGCTAATTGGAGATCGTATTTTCTAATAATAGTAGATGGTGATAATCAGGTAGTGGCTAATAGTTGTTTCAGATAATAATGATAGTTAATGTAGACGATAAATGATGATAGTGATTACCTGATTGGTGGTATATAGTAATAACTAGTGACGGTGATTGTCGATTGTATTTAATGATTATTACGATCGAGATGGTCGATATATAGTGATGATTATGATTATGATCTCTAGTTATGGTTGTATGTGGTTATTACATAGTGGAGTTACTAATGGTGGACAATAATGCATCTAGTGATGAACGAATGGAATTGATGAACTCCAATCTTTAATTATATTTTAATACAATACTAAGTAAACTATTAAACATAAGGTATTCAAAATTTTATTTTTATTAAAAAATTTGATGATCTTTTACATGTATATCTAAGCCACATGCTAAAATTATGGGTTCAATTGAATCTATAACATGTGAGCTACATTCGTCTATGTTTGTATGCATAATATCAATCATTATTTTATTTAAATTTTATATTTATCAATATTTAGATAAAAATAAATTATATCTATATATTCACATATTAAGACAATAAATAAATATTCATATTTCAAATTTAGATACAACATCAAATGCGTACATCTTTTTCAAAAGAAGAGAAGCAGTAGGGTTTAAGATTTGTGTTTTGATAGAGTAAATATTGTTATTTACCGAATATATATATATATATATATATATGTTTACCTCAACTTAGTGAACATCATCTGTTGTAGTAAATGTGAAATGCTTTTGTAAGTACATTTGAGGGATAAGGGTTTGAAAAATACTCCAACTTTGGTCGGATTTGCTGTTGCGATACTAAACTTTCACGAGGACCTATTACCTCCCTAGACTATTTAATATCGTATTTTAAACATATATATTTGCCCATGTGGACATAAAAAATAATGAAAAATTATAAATAATAATGTGTCCACATGGGCACATATATATCTTTAAAATACACTATTAAATAGTTCAGGGGGTAAAAAATACGGTATTAAATAGTCTAGGGAGGTAATAGGTCCTTATGAAAGTTTAGTATCGCAACAGCAAATCCGACCAAAGTTGGGATATTTTTCAGATCTTTATCCCTACATTTGACTACATAGTCGGTTTCTATACATGCATTCAGATTTTTCTTTAATATTCAGTAACAAATTACTCATATTTATTCACCACATAGATAACAGTACTAATATCAACATTAACATTAAAATATGTATAAAAACCTATTTGCACCTGGGAGAATAAAACATCCGTCTGCATGATAAAATTTGGGGAACATCTTTGCACCTGCAAACCATTATCATCTTTATCCTGAGCAAGTTTTCGACAAATGAGTTATTCAAGTCCCAAAAACCAGAAGATGTACACCCTTAAAATGTCTTAATAGAACCACCTGCTGATATCTCACTTCAGAAGCATGAAGAGTCGATCAACCAGTTTACACACTGCAGTATAATATCTTCATATTACATTTAAAGCATAGGAATCGAGTATATAGTGTTTTATGTTTAAAGAGGAAATATAAGACTTATTTTAAAAAATAAAAAAAAATATTTAACTTAATTTTTAAGGAAAAATCAATTTTATATAAGAGTCGCCACTTAAATTTTTAAGAAAAATCGAGACAATATATAATTTCAAAAGACTCAAATAGAAGAAATCATTTGAAATTTCAAAGGAGATTCGGGGTTTAAATTTACACTTCAAGAAGGTGTTAGGCACTTGAAGTGTCAACTAACGTGCGGTTGGCCTACGACTTGAATAGGAATTTTGACTAACTTTAAAAATTAATCAAGTATATAAAGGTTGTTTAAAAAATATTATTAGAAAGGACATAACCCTATGAAAAACAATTTTTTGAGAAAAGAATAATTTTCATCAACAAGCAACTAAATGAATAAATAACTAAATAAGAACTTAAACATTCTAATTAACATAAAAGGAGAAATTTGATCTTTTGGAGATTTAATTAAGTTAAACCAAATTTAAACAAAACTAGAGTTAATACAACAGACAAATAAATAAGAATAAGGGAAGAAATATTGAATTTTGGGCCTTTGGCCCAACCTATCCTAACTCTAAGAAATATGCCAAAAATAATGGGCTTTAGCCCATTTAAATCACAATCAGCTGAATTTTTTTTTGGGCTTTTGGACCCATTCGCCTGGGCCTGTTATAGCAAACAGAAAAGAGAAAATTGCGTAGGTCAGCAAACTTATACTACTTAATTATGTACCATAGCTAATGTTTGTTTATAGGCGGAATGACCTGAAAGACCCTTGTACTTGGCTCACTTTGTCAGTTGAACCCTCATACTCATCACTTTGTCAACTAGACCCTTTAAACCCATCAGAAAACAACATTTTAAACCCTTTTCTCCTCCGGTCAGAGTTCGTGTAATGGACGCGATTACACGTGAAATTCCACATCATTTTTAGTGCCACATGCGAAATTAAGTGCTAAAAAAATTTTAAAAATCAAATAAATCAATTTTTTAATTTCTTTAACTTTTCAAATAGTCATCTTCTTCATATTTGGTCACAAATTGAACACTAGATTCATACCCATCAGATCAAATTCTTCTTGATTTAACTTGTAAATTCAACTACAAGTTCACCAACACAAACTCAATGAACCCCAATCAAAAAATTTAAGTAATTTTACAAATTCACAAGACCCATTTATTATTTTTTAAGCTTTTTCAAACTTATCAATGGAGTTTTAAAATTTTCAATAGTCACAATCATCCTTCACATTATCTGCATCTCCTCGTTGAAACCATCTAATAAAAGAATGATACTAATATTTTTTCAACCTAAAAAACGAAAATTTTAGAAGAAGTTAAGGCTACTGATTTGTATAAAAACAAAAAAAAAGAGGCGGAGAAGAGTGAATGTGGGGGTGGAGAAAGAAGAATGGGCTGGAGAAAGAAGAAAGGTGAGGGCTGTGGTGAGGGGTAGAGGAGAGAGGGTTGGTGGAGAAGAAGAAAGGGTGGGTGTGGGTGAAGGAGGGTTGAAAAAGATGATTTTTTTTAAAATTTTGTTAAATTGATTTTTTTAAAAGTAAAATATTGTTTTAACTCGCTTTTAAGCGCGTGTAATCACGCATATTTCCAACTCACCAATATTAATGCCACATAAGTTCGGTCACTGGTCAGAGGGGTTTAAAATATTGTGTTTTGATGAGTTTAAGGGTTTGATTGGCAAAGTGATGAGTAGGAGGGTCCAACTGACAAAAGAAGCCAAGTACAGGGGTCTCCCAAGTCATTCCGCCTTATTTATATTACCATTCACAACCATTTAATCTCTGTAATTACGTTTTTTAGTTCTTCTTAAATGTATAACCGTGTACAACACTCTTTTCCTTATATAAAATGGGTTCATTCTCTCTCTTCAATCACTTTCCCTTATTTTCTCCTTTATTCTCTCAATCAAAATTGATTTCAAATTTTGAAATTTTCATTCATTCCCTTCCAATCGTGATTCCTGATTTATAGGTAATTGTTTTACTGTTAAATTCTCTTTACATTTTTTTTTTCTTGCAATTTCATCATTTTTCAGTTTGTATTTGTATATCACTGAGATTTCTTTTGATTTCTCAGATTTGTATATCTAAAGATGAAGATGCAGTGGCGAAGCTACAACCATCCAAGGGTGGTCAGCTGACCACCCTTGGCCGAAAAATTACACTGTATAGAGAGGTTAAATTCTGGATTTAAGGGATAAATAATTAATGGTGAACAACCTTGACATAAGTTCTTCCGTGGCACAGTGGTTAAGCGTGTTCATTTCTATCCGAGGTGCGCAAGTTCGAATTCCGTGAGCGCACAACTGTTTTGGTTTTATTTTGAGAGCAGAACACAACCTCACACATCATTATTATGTTCCTCAAG
>JAJOOH010023091.1:0-19943 GCA_029582605.1 Solanum gracilifrons
TTCATATTCATTTTAAATTGTCGGATGTAACACAATTAAAATGAAATTACATAAAAACCCCTCATAGAACCTCATTATAAAGTCAACACAAAGTCATAGGCTCTTGCTTAACCTATCATTTTCCTAGTCGTTACAGTTGTTGCATGATGTCTTGTGTGAATTCAACTTTAAATGTGACGTTTGGTTCCAAAAGCATTCCAGTTTGACTGTCCTTGTAAGCATCCAATGATGACCAGTTGGTTCGCTCAGTTTGATCGAAAAAACCACTGTAATGAAGGAAAGATGACATCATTGTCGCCAATTTTTTTATCTCACCACATGGCTCTCTTACTCTTGTACCCATTGATGAATCATATACGTGAATGAGCCTCTCTTTTAAAACAACAACAGCCAACACCCAATGGAACTCACCATCTGAGTTCACCGGAATGTATACCTCATCAACTAGATGCCATGGTAATCCAGTCGGGATGGAAAATCCTTTGATTATGTTTTTAATTGACCTCTCGATTGCAGATACAACAGCACCACGCGCCATGTGCTCTTGCGTAGTTAAATTATCATCAGAAACGTTCCAGTAGTACCTATTGTATGCATCATTAATAAATGTCTTGAATAAGCAATTGACAATGGTGAATCGGTACTAATTAGGGCTGCGTAGTTTTGACTTCTTCATTAAGTAGTACAAAACTACATCGATGTGCTGCAACATAAATTTAAAAGAAAAAACACAAAATGTTAGACTATGATAAAGCACAACAATCACAATGTCAAAAAAATGTACCTCATCTGATTTTGTATCATATACACATTCAAGATAATGTATATGATAAAAATATCAATGTATTATAGATATATTAATAATGTATCTTTCTATCGTACATCATCTAATTTTGTATCATATACACATTCAAGTTAATGTATATGATACAAAATATCAATGTATCGTGCATACATTAATAATGTATCTTTCTAGCGTACCTAATCTGTCCAGCATTTTTTTGGCTGAGATATGGCATAAAATCAATTTTTATTCTTGGCAAAAGCAATTACAAAGTCCATGTGTTCAAATACAAATAAAGCTGATTTGGTTCTGTATTTATCATCCATTGGTTTCCTATATATATAAAAATATATATCACAATTCTAAACAAGTGAAAACAGTCTGATATTTTACTGTGTGAAAATATTAAATTGTTACTCACTTGCTGGCATGATTTTTAAAGAGGCCTTTAGAGATCCATTTGGATTTTGGAGTATTCGTCCAATAAATTTGACGAAGGTTGGTAAGAAATACCAAATCCATCAAATGGGAGATCGGACGAACTTCTTCTTCAACTTTCTATTTTCCTTTGTCAGTAGAATCAAATTCAGTCACGTATGGATATTGAAGAATTCTTGATGGCATCCGATTCCGTTGAACAGGGGTCTCTGATAGTTGATACACGACCATCTCATTACCCAATATTTCAGTGGGTAATATACTGTCAGGTACAAATTGATGTGTATCAATCAATGAATGTGACTTGACAGCACTCAATGGTTGAACACACAAAGGGCTATGAAGACCTGCAATAAGTACGTCTATAGCTTCTTGGGTTCCAGCAGAAATGGATGTCGATGTGGTAGAATCCTATATTTTTAAATCAATAATAAGAAAATTGTATCATTCAATAACCAACAACCAATCAAAGAAAATATTTAGAATTTACTGATGTATCAATGTTTACTGGAACTTTGTCTGGAAGTGGGATGTTATCAGCAACATCTTGAACCGCAGATGATTGCTCATTTTTTTTGTGTCAAGATCTACTACATCATCGTGATAAGCAGTACGATATTTTTTGTTATAACGCTAAATTAAATAAACAAAAGATTTATACATAAAATTATACTTACAATAACTTTCTTGGATACATTCTCACCAAATCTTTTATCCTTAAATGTATCAATAAAATATAAATAATACTACTTAAGTCAAAAACTAATGTATCAAAATGGAACAAATACTACAATAATTGTGAATGATACATTAGATGAATAAAGTAATAGATTTATACATAAACGTGTACTTACAACTTCATCGGATACTTCCTCACCAACTTGTGGATCCTTTGATGTATCATCAAACTATGAAAGGAAAAATACTAAATAATTCAAACAATAATATGTCAAGATCAATAACTTATACTACATCATTAATGAATGATACATTAAATGATTAACCTATGTCATATATATAAACTTAAACTTACAAAAAATTTCTTAGATACATTTCCTACAAGAGGAACATCTACTGTAGATGGTGGTTTCGATAGATCATCTTTGCCTCTTTTATCCTTCAATGTATCATCATCCTATGTTGATTAGAATATCAATCAAATAATAATGATTCAACAATCAAAACTAATCTTACATTTGAAATTTAAACATATTGTAACTACTACACTTATAAATGTTTCACAAATTATTGGTTGTAATTGTATCAATTACAATAATGTATCAGCCGGTGTTGGATACTTTATTGAATATTAGATACTTTAATGAATGTATTTGATTCATACCTCTAAAACCTCATGTTGTTGTACCTGTGTTTCTTCTTCAGCCTCTACATCAGGGTTATCAATGAGGACGTTGTTGACAAACTCCATATCAATTGGAGAATTATGTTCAACAAATTGATTAGTAGTTTTAGGTTAATTCACATTATCTTCTTTGATTACCTCTTCATCCGAGATTGGAAGCGATCTGGCAGTTTTTTTCTGCAAGCCAAAAAACCAAACAATATAATTAGAATAATATCGTAACAAATAATAAAAAATAGTAAAATAACAACTACCTTCCATTTTATCTTCCGAACTGATTTCATCAGAACTTTGAGATTATCTTTGATAAAGACTTTAAGATCATCAAACTTATTGTCCACCTTTAAAAATACGTAAGTAATTAATAATGATTTAATGTGGAACAATTGAGAACATTGAATAATAATTATGAGAATCACTTACATATTTCGTCAAATATTGCTTAACTGATTCGATTTCTGAAAAATCTTTCTTTTCTTTGGGATCAGATGAAGGACCAGCTGAATCTGGAATAGGGAATGGTTATTTTTTCTGTCACAAGGGACTGCTCTAATTGTTCCATTGCTTGTTTGGTCAAAACAACTTTCTTTCTTCTCTTTGGAGGGGAAGGGAGGGTATAGATGATGTACTAGATACGTGTTGTTCCATTGGAATATTTTTGTGTTTGGTCAAAATAATTTTCTTTCTTCTCTGCGGAGGGGGGGTGTAGATGATGTTCCAGATACGCGTCTACTCCTCCTAACAATCTGATCCGGTGGTTCAGAGGAGAAATCCTCAAACCCAGTAATGGCATCTGATCCAGCTTCTGTAGGTTTATCGGCAGACAAAGAATTTTCGATATGAGAGACAACCAGATTGTCCGGCAACTGAAGTATAATCAACTCCTCACGAGTCGGTTGTATGTTGGTACATGCATTCTAAAAACAAGTTTGTAAAGTCAGAATAGCAAAAATAAAGGCAAATTGAAATATATAAAAATGATCGATACCTCAGTAAAAATAGTAGACATCAACAACTCAAATTTACGCTTGACACCAACAACTCGCCAATTTAGTATCCTTGGGATTAGTCTCGCTCCTTGACAACAATTTCGTCATTTAGAACGGATGCACATTCATACACCCACATATTTAAACCATAGAGCATGCCACTTAAATGATACAACTGCTTAACTTTGGTTCTCTCTTTCCTCCATGACATCATTAACCTTGAAAATGCACGTTGTCCCCAAGGAAAATATTCATATGTACCGTCTTCAACCATCAATAAGTCATTAACATGGATGGGTGATTCAGGTTGTTGTGAGAGAACAAATGTGTTGAGGAAGTAGAGAATTCCCATGTGGAAAGCATCCTAATCGTTGTCCCAATTACCTTGAAGAAAACGGTTAACAAGTCGTGCCTTACTCACACTATTAGACTTTACAAAATCCAGAAAATATTTAGGAATAAGGCTGCTCTTTGAGGTATTAGGATACTGAAAGTCATTGGGTTCTCCAATGCATTTCAATCCTGTTATCATAGCAATTTTTTTTATATTGAAGTGCAAAATATTCTCATTCGCATGCCGAACATGAAGCTCGTTAGGGTTATCCTGTTCAATCTCAAGAAGCAACAAACATTTGGATATTTGGCCTTGATAGTTGCAGGTATGAATGTCGGCATATGGCCCAAATATAGAATTTGTAAACAACTTGAAAGCCTCGACATTCATGTACTTTTTCAAATCTTGTACAAAGTCATTGTTGTATGCTACACCAAATTTTAAATAGTGTGTAGGGATTTGCTTGATAACATAACTCATAGTCTGTAAGAATCCAAAAACATAACAAAATATTATGCAAAAATAACAACCTGTTATTAAGATGATACAAAATATAATACATTTTAAGAAAGACACATTAATGACTGAGATACAAAAAGTAACAGATACACAAATAGACCCACAAACAAAACACGTACGATACACATACAGACCCATAAATAAAACACATTATATGTAACTGATACAACATTTACTATGAAAGACACATTATATGTAACTGATACAACATTTACTATGAAAGACACATTATATGTAACTGATACAATATTTAGTATGAAACTTGAAATAGCAGATACACATACACAGGCCCATAAACAAAACACAAATGATACATTAATGACTGAGATCTACTGAACAATGCATGTTATAACAGTTGAAATAAAATACATTATAATTTGACTTAGTTAGGGTTAGTGTATAAATTGATTACAGATAATAACGATACATTAAATAAGAGACCTGAATTTGTGCATTTTTTGTATCATAAATTGATTAACTAACAAAAAAAATTACAATAGTCGAAAGAAGAAGAACTAAAACCAAACCTCAGGAAATGGAGGTCGAGAAATTGGAGGAGCAAATTTTTAACCCCTTTTTTTGGGGGTTTTATGAACGATTTTTGAAGATGAAGCAAAATCGTTTTTCTTCTTTTCATCTTTTACATTCGCCATTAACAATGGGTCGTGTAGGCTTTTGGATTTGTTCTCCTCCCAACCGGTATCTTCATAGTCATATATCTGATTAGTGTTAGCATCATTCATCTGATTCAACAATTAGCAGAACAAACAAAAGAGTATTTCAACAGTATAAGAAGAAACAAAAGAGGATTACAAGAAAAGTATCAAATTTACCTAGAGTATACACAAAGAGATACTTGATTTTGAAGAATATTGGAGAAATCAACTATCAATCAACTGTCAAAGAAAATGTGGAGAAGTTTTAGGAGAGAAATAAGAAAAGAATGAACTCTGATTTTTAGCGTAGGAAAGGCCCAATATTGTATCCGTGAGATTTTTTTACTTAAAAGAGAAAAAGAGGGATTTTGGGATTAATAAAACTATTAAGGGAAAATAGTAATAAGTAAACTTAAGGGAGAGATTTGAGTCATTTTGCCTTAATTTTTTATTTTAGTTTTTGTGATATCATGAAACTTGAGAAGTTATTCAAAAAAAAAAATTGATTTTAAAAATATTTTAAGTTGTTAGTACTTTTTTACATAATTTTAAAAATAATATATAATACTCTCTTTGTTCCAATTTAAATTGAAAAAAAGAGAGTATTATATATTATTTTTAAA
The DNA here is from genome assembly GCA_029582605.1 of Solanum gracilifrons. Classification (NCBI taxonomy): domain Eukaryota; kingdom Viridiplantae; phylum Streptophyta; class Magnoliopsida; order Solanales; family Solanaceae; genus Solanum; species Solanum gracilifrons. The sequence goes on from JAJOOH010023091.1 coordinate 5,707, forward strand.
ATTATGTAAAAAGGTAATAACAACTTAAAATATTTATGTCAACCTTCAGCGTGCCAACGCCTTGAGCTCCATCTGATGCAACACTTCGAACGTCCTAATAGTCATACCAACTATATTGGAAGAAAATTAATTTGCTTACTGATATCATAAAAAAAGAGAGGTTTAAACATGAATGTTGACAGTGAAAACACCTGTTGGGAATGGAAGATGAAGTTTTCCAAATTTGCGATGAAGTTTTCTGTGATAATTATTGAATACACAATTATAAATATTTAGATGTTGCATCTAGATAACAAGGGAAAGTTTTGCATTGTTAGTACTAGAGATTGAAATTATTAAGTTTTCTGAAGTTTGTTTTGGATTAGTACCCACATGTGTTTTATCTTAAAGTAGCAGATGGTGTTTTATATATCTTGTGGAAAGAAGTGTATCTTCTCATGCTCAAGAGTATCCATTGGAAAAAGAGATATCTTTGTTCCTTCATAATAATGTCTAATTAGTACTTCGAACTATATGTCCTTCGATAATTTAACATTTTTTCTACTCTAGCAACAATGAACGAATTCTAACAAAAGACATATATCATTATGAGAATATTGATACATTTAATTAATGGCACATCCAACTTTGGTCCCGTGCAGAGCATGGGCAACCTCCCACTAGTATTATATACATAAGAGCATGATGTAACAAGTCAATTGAGAAATTATTTTGAAAAATGTTATAATCCTAAATCAAATAGCAAAAGAAGTTTGGTTCAATTTAAATTTTTTATTTAATTAAAATAATGCATATGATAAGTTTTGACAACATTTGAGTTGAATTTGAAAAAAATAATCTTTAACAGCTAAAATCGAAAAGAGATCTGAATGTTCGTTTAATTAAATGAGAAAATAATATTAATAACTAGATCAAATATTATTAATGAAAATCATAGCAACATACATGATTGTAGCATTATTAAAATAAAATAAAAGACAAAACAAAAACTCAACATCTCAATAATATAAATTTAAACTTTCTAAGACCCTAAACCCTAAACTTTAACGCTAGCCTTGAACATGAACCCTTAATCTTGAACTCTAACCTTGATCCTGACCCTGAATACTGATCTCGACCCTGACTTGACTCTGAACTCTAAATCCTAAACCCTAAATCCTAAAGCTTGAACCTGAATTTGATAACCTAAGATGACTTATCTGCGATTTTATTCAAACTTCACACTCCACAAGATTCACATCCCAATGAGGATGAAACAATTAATTGGTCCAAACGGTAGTGCATAGTAAAACTAGCAACATTTAACCATGCTTCAAACTTTGACACTTCCATCTTCATTAAGTTGCTCAATTGACTCCCACCAACCTTTCTATCTAGATTTTGTCATTTGGTCAAAATAATTTGTTTGAGCAATTTCAGTGTTTTTTTTATGTCAAGTTCTTCAAGTTTTTCTTTGAGTTGATTCACCGAATTTTGAGAAAAAATCATGGCTAGGTGAGTGTCATCACTTAACTGCATATCAGGATTCTGAAAACGAGAAACGACTGCATCAACTGTAAGGTGAAAAAAATGAATGAGGCTTTCCAGTAGGAGAAAACACTATTATTCCAATGTCAACATCAAATTCTGTAACGAGTTCACTAGTTGTTTTGAACAAACCCCCAAAGACGCTTTGAAAATGAAGTAAACAGGGCTTTTTTATTTTCTATTTTTCTCATTGGTATCTTTTGACGTCCTTTAGTCTTCTTATTCTCCATGGCTAATTGATAAAAAAAAAAACAATTTATGAAATGTTTTTAGTAAATTATACTTATGAGAAGACGATATCATGACTATTTATATACGTTAAATTTTTTATCAAAACAACACATAATTAAATTTCTATTATAAATAAAAATAATATCTTCATCATAGAGAAAATTAGTAAGTGAAATCAATTTTATAATTTATCAACTTGTAGTTAGAAATTTTTTGTGTAAGAAGCAAATAAAACTTTCCATTTGCATTAACAAAAATAAATCTTAAATTTAATCATAATTAAAAAATGTTAATATAAAAGTAATCCAAAATTTAACCATAATAGGAAAATATGTTAATATAGAACTAACTCTAAAGTTTAACCATAATAGGAAAATATGTTAATATAAAACTAAATCTAAAGTTTAACCATACTAGGAAAATATATAAATATAAAACTAAATCTAAAGTTTGACCATAATAGGAAAATATGTTAATAAAGTAAATCTATAGTTTAACCATAATAGAAAAATATGTTCATATAAAACTAAATCTAAAGTTTAACCATAATAGAAAAATATGTCAATATAAAACTAAATCTGAAGTTTAACCATAATAGGAAAATATGTTGATATAGAACTAAATCTAAAGTTTAACATAATAGGAAAATATATTAATATAAAACTAAATCTAAAATTTAACCATAATAGGAAAATATCTTAATATAAATGTAAATCTAAAGTTTAACCATAATAGAAAAATATGTATATATAAAACTAAATCTAAAGTTTAATCATAGGAAAATATGTTAATATTTGTAATGAAATCTATCAAGTCGGGTAGACAATAATGAACAAAGGAATATAATTAGAAATGATATAAATTACGGGCCTATAAACTTTGAAATATTACTGCTAAATCAAATCATTAACATGTGTTCATGTCAAATAGATTGATTTGAATAAGATTAAAAAATCTAGCTTTAATAAATAAATATATCAATGAAATACAATAATAAAAACGAAAATTTCTATGCATTAAGATTACAAATACGATTTTTTTGGTAACAATCCAAAATTCCTATGATGTCATTTAAGGAGTGGAAAAATCAAACCCAACAAATTTAACCCGCTCAAGTTTGTGTGGTTTATTGACCCACCGATTCATAAGCTCAACCCATCAAAAATTTGGTTGATATGTAACCTGAATTGGCTCATGAGAAATCTTGTCAAAATATTTTTAAAAAACTTTTTTTTCAATTTAATATGTTATATATAACCATAATAAAGAAAAAGTAATTTTATTAGGTGCTAAAATGATTTAAAAGAACAAATAAAACAATAAGTTTAGTAAACTTTGGATTGAGTTGGGTCTTGACCCGTTATATAACCCACTACTTAACCCGTTTTGATCCAAGTAAATTTGGGTTAGATTGGGTCTGGACTTGATTGTTGCCTTTACCCATTATGACTCGCCCAAATTTGACCCAACCTATTCAATTGTCACCTATATCTACACTAACCTATCGATAATCAAATCGATCTACCCTAATTGAATATCTATTATATGCGAAAACAAAAGTTAAAATACGAAAATAAAATTTATATTTAAGTCCAATATTATTTAAGCATAACATTAAGAAAACATTAAAAACTATCCATACTACCCCTGGCTAGGGAAGCAAGCATGTTGACGAACAACTACTTCCCTAGCCTCTTATATATAGTTAGCTAAATAATAATAGAAATATTTTTAGAGGCTGGGGGTGTTGGGTGGGTAAGAAGGAGAATGAACTTGAAATGTTACTGTGAAACTTGTTATTCTCACTTTCATTATCCTCCATGGTCATTCTAGTCAGCTCACCTACCAAAATAAATACGATCTTTTATCCTCAAAACTTTCTAACCATCAAGAATTTCCTCTTTGGCTTCTCCTTGTAACACCTTATCTCGAATATTATATAAATCTCTATCATCAAATTGTTATGCCCAAATCTGATCCATTAAGGACAATCCCACCTCTATGCAAGACAAAACTCTATCAGATTTTGAAATATCAACTCTCGCAAAGCTATTGGCTAAGGACTGGATATCCATAGCCAAAGGAAGCTCACCCACCTGTAACAAAGCTAAATTTCCTACACTCACTGTCTTTCTACTTAATGAATCTACTACCACCTGAGAGTCCAAGAGTTATTATCGGTTACTTTAGAGAGGCAGGTTGTGTTCTTACTAGTGAGAATGGGGTAGTGTTCATGATGCAAAGGTAGTTAAGTCCTACCTTGGGCTGGGAAATCGTGTCAGAAAATGGTTAGCGAGCCTTGATAGAATATACTATGTGGTCAAGGGTTGAATTGTGATATAGAAGAAGCAAGGGTACGTCGTGAGTGGTTAGTCGGACTGGTAGTGGTAGCATTCGGGAACCCTTCTAGGAGATAGAATGGTTAAGCTGTGATCAACAACCGAGCGAGTGGAGTTATAGAGACGAGGGTCAGAGTCAAGTGGACTAGTATCTTTTCAAGTATTTGAGGATGGCAAAGGCATGAGTATAAAGGTTGAGGGGTGTACTTTCTTATTGCATGTTTTCTAGTTGCTTACTTTATATTATGCGGTGGGTATCGGGTTGACCGATGATGCCTACCAGTACATGTGATTTGTACTACTACTACTCTTCTTATGCCTTTTGGCATAGTCTGGTTGCAGGGTCAGCGATGTTTCATAGGTGAAGACGAAGACAATCTCCAACAACTTCTACTCTTTCTTCCCTGTAGTGGAAGTTGTGTCATTAGTTACTGTATTTTATACCTTGTAGTCTTAGAATCTCTTCTACCTGTTTAGACTAGATCTATGGGGGTGTTATAATTTTACAAGTTAAATTGTGGACCCTTTAAAAATGTTTTATTATGTAAAGTCGCATACTTTTCTTTTCTTTTATCTTCATTTTTTCTAAAATCTTCTGCATGTTTATAATCATTAGAAATCGAGGGTTCTCCTACTTAGGTGTTAGAGTAGGTGCACGCACGACCCGGTGTGTTGGATCGTGACACATAGGCAATGTGGCGTTAGTACTAAATAATGTATAGAGTATGAAAGTTAAAGAACTAAATAAGTAGGTATTATAATATACTAAAAGTAATCACGAAAGGAAATCAAGAATAAGGTAAGCATACTGACCTGCTACTTAATTTGAACATACAAAAATAATTAAACAACAACCTAGTCGATCTCATAAGCTCGGCAGGTATAAACAACAAACAAGACAACCTACCTAGGCCCCAAAAAGCCAGAACTAGTCAAATCAATATATATACCTCTATCGGTAGCCCCTTGTCCGTGTAGAAATTGCATAGCCCTCTTAGACAATAACATAGCCCCGTAAGTAGTTCACATACCTCTTAGACATCAATATAGCCATGTAGACAGCAAATAGCCCTCTTTGGAATCAATATACCCCTGTAGGCAACACATGACTCTCTTTGGCATCAATATAGCCTTTATAGGCAACACATGACCCTCTTTTGCGTCAATATAGCCACGTAGGCAACATATAGCCCTCTTAGGCAACACCGTAGTCCTCTTAGCCAACACCATAGTCCTGTAGGTTGTTCATAGCTCAACAGCTAACCACAATAGCCCCAAGGATAAATAACAAATAATTTAATAGGCTAAAGATGAGCATTTTAGCTATAAACAATCTATGTGAATAGTCTCTAAGGCGTTCCTAACGTAGGGTTGTTATTAGAAGATTATGAGTCCCAAAAATGAAGGTTCATAACCACTCAATTAGCCAACCACTCATCATTATACCTATGAGATCCCCAACGATAATAACCATATTATATCGCTCTTAAGCTTTAAGGAAACATGTCGAACGAAGTGAATAGCCTTAACATACCTTTTTCGAGGAATTACAGTGGCCTATCGACTTATACTCAAAACCCCCCTCGATACTACAATAAGGCAACACCACTATCAACACACAAGAATGGAAAGTACTATGATAATCCAAAAAAAGATACGGATTTCCATCGTAATTCACTATTTGTGACTTACCAAGGCTAGAATCAATGAGAGGAGGTTCTTACCTTGAACTTAAGCTCAACACAAAGCTCAAAACCTCCAAACAAAGTAAAACCTCTACTGCTACAACCACCACATAGGTACGCCACACAATCCACAACGAAAACTACACCAAAATTACGAGCTTGCAACGTAGAGCAATTTTCCTAAAGCTTGCAAGATGAAACTACTAAGACTTAAAGAGTATTTTATGGATTTGGGGAGAATTTCTCTGTATTAAGGGATACTGGAATGTGAAGATGAAAAAGAAAAAGAAGATGGTCGATTAAATAAAGTTCCCATTGACCTTGGCAAGTTCCCACTGACCTTGACCCACCTCACTTACTTGCTTGTATCATCTCACAAAAATGCAAATATCTCTTTATTCTGAAGTTGTATTAACAAACAGTTTGACGCGTTGGAAACTAGACTCATAGACCTTCGATTTGATACCTTATGGGATCCATAAATCATTATACATTGGGAGAAAAGCACCGAGACATATGACCTAAATTTTAGAGAAAACTTTAAAAGAAGCTTACGATAACTTTCACCAACTTTTATTTCACAACTTGCTTAACTTCAAAACATGAGATATGACCTGTGAACACTTAAAATATGAAATATCAAATCATTCTTAGTCTATTAATCACTCCTGCCACGAAGGTGTGGATTAATTTAGACATTTTGAAAGTGCGGGTGTTACAACTATTATAGATCCACCCGTGATTCCTATGTCAATTAGATATAAAAGAGAAAAACTAAGGGCTCGTTTGGTCATGCGATATGAAATCATGATGTGACATTATGAGATGAACTTGAAGTTTTGTTTGGACACAATGATTTGAACTTTTTAAGTTGTATGTTTTCTCATAAGCATAAAAACTCCATAAGTTGTAAAACTATCAAAATTGTCCCAATTGTTTATACAATCTGACCAAATAAACAAAAGTTTATAAAATTGCATTATACATTTTCACAAAGCTATTCTAAAAAATACAACATTTGTTGATCAAACCTTAATTCAATAAAAAAATAAAATTGAACATAAGTTGTAGTGTTAAGTTATTAGTAGCTAAGGAAATTAGTTTTGCAATTAATGCCAAAGTGATTAGTCTTGTCCACTCAATATAATGATGAAATTTTTATTATTATTAAGCATTGATTGAATGAAATAGTAATAAATTTGATAAAGTAATGAATTTGGTGAATATAAATAGTAAATTAAGAATTGATTTGAAGTAATAATAATTTTATATTGGAGAGAATAATCGTTATATGAGATATAAACGATTTAAAAAGTAATGATATGAATTATAAATTTTATTTAGATATGAAACAAATGGCTAGTAGATATACATATAAATTAAATGAGTGTTATTTTTACAAAATATAAACTTGTGGGTCAATTTTTGTATTTGAAAAATCTCAGATCATGATTTGAAATTCTCAAATCATGATTTTTGGAGAATTTTGAATTTCATCTCCTGATATGAAATTATGTGATGAAATCAGCGTGAAATCGCATATCCAAATGCTATTTTCATGTCATAATTTCATATCATGAGGTGAAATCGCATGGCCAAACGCCTAATAAGACAATAACAAATATGATATTGTGTGCCTTTTAAAGGTAACTACTAGAGGTAGTCCAAGTCATCCAAATCGTAAATACTAGTCAAATTGATATAATAAAGTAAGGTCTGAATGGCAGACCTTGTTACTCCTCCCGGGGTGATCATTGTTTGTCAATACATCAAATATACTTCCAATATTTAACTTTAATGTATGCACGTTTCTTTATTAATTAAAAATGTATATATATTCCTTGAAGTTGGTAGGCAAGCTACCATCAAAATCATCAGGTGATTTCTCCCTCAGTTTTCTCAGGCCACATATGTAATATTTTGTGCCTAAGTATTTATCATACTATATTAATTGAAAAGCAGATTTAATTTGATACTATCGAAACTAAATGGGCATGCAATATGCGTCGTATTTGCTATAAAATAGGAAATGATCAGAAGCTATGAGCAATATAGCCATTGGCAGAATTAGAAGATTCTCCATTAAAGTAATGTTTGAATTTCATTGTCCGAATTCATCAATTCATCCCAGAACTCTTCTTCTGTGTTCATTCCCTTTTGTAACTGCGAGGGTGAGGGCGGTGATTGTTGTTGCACTTGCAGGGGTGTATTATTATTATTATTATTATTATTATTATTGTGTTGTTGAATTGATGTGTAATCTGCAAATGAGAAATTAAGTTTAGCTCTTGGACCTCTAAATTCAATAGCTGCTCTGTCATAAGCTCTAGCTGCATCTTCTGCTGTAGTAAATGTTCCAAGCCATACTCTGACAGCCCTTCTCGGGTCTCTAATTTCCGCAGCCCATTTTCCCGGTGGTCTCTGCCTCACTCCTCTGTAATTCTTCTTCTTCGCAACAATGTTTAATGCATTGTTGTTGTTAACACCAGCCGCGGCTGATGAGGATGCAAAATAATTACAGCCTAAACAACCATTTATTTTGCAGAATTGACAAGGCTCTGATTCTATCGCAACATGAAACAGGGGCGGCTCAATAGAATAAGACATACTCGTACAAGGTAATGAAATAGCGGCACTGGCATCCATGACAGGAGAAGTATGAGTAGTAGTACCTGTAATCACATTGGTTAAAGCATTAACCATGATTGAAAACTCTTGTTCATCAGTGAGTTTAGTTGACCTCTGCATTGTTGAAAAAGCTGAGAAAATTTTGGTCTTTGGTGTTCACATGGTTTTTCTAAGTTATTTGGTTTTATATAGTCGGGGAATGAAGATGACTACGCTTATCGTACACGCGTTTGAATTTAGCTTAGCTGGCATCTTCAAATTACACTAATTGATTTTGTGGTCACGTGGGATTTTGGATTTGTGGATTTTTTGTAATAGTTGATGACATGGCAGGGAAGTGATTGTTCACATGGCGCTTGTCACTTTCATAGATCAATGACGTTGGGTGTGTTTGGTATAAATGTTTAGAAAATTATTTTTTCAAATTAACTTATTTTTTTCAAATTTAAGGAAAATGACTTTTCTTCAAAAATTAAGAAAAACATTCTCCAAAATTTTACTTCATTCTTTAATATTTTTTTCTTACCCTACTCCATACAACCCGACCCACCCTATCCAAAAAAACAATTAACATTTTTAAATTTTCATTTTTTAAATTTCAAATATATTTTTACCCCTATCCCAAAACCCCCCACCACCACCACCAAGGTCACCCCCACCCAAGCCACCCGTCAAAATATTTTCCATTCACCAACCCAAACATTAAAAAAATATTTTCTACTCACCAACCAACATGAGAAAATAAGTTAGATATCCATTTTTTTCCAAGAAAACATTTTCATTCATACCAAACACACCGTAATATTTACACAAAGGAGAGGGGTAGTTTTGGAATTTGCAAGAGACATCGGGATAGACTGGAAACATCATCCTGTCCTGTCACTTCCTAGGAAAGAGGACCAACTCTTCTACTTTCTTAGGGCCTGTTTGGATTGGTTTTTGGCTTATGACTTGTAAGCCAAAAGCCATAAGTTAGAATTTCTAACTTAAGGCTTTTGGCTTATTTTTGTTATTTTGACTTTAAAATAAGTGTTTATAAGCATTTTTTAACTTTATTCAAACACTTCAAAACTGTTTAAAAGCTATTTTGGCTTAAAAGCACCTAAAATAAGTCAATCCAAACGGGCACTTACTCCTTTTTGTCAAATTTTTTACCTTTTTTAAATTCAAATAATTTGAATTTATTATTTTGATGGTCAAATTTATTTTTCCACTTATTTTCTTGTAAAATTTTCTATAAATGCCGCAAATATTTTACATATATAAAAACTAAATTACAATATACTCCCTCTGTCTAATAATACTTGTTTATTATTGACTTTGCACACTTCTTAAGAAATTATAAATAGAAGAGTAATTTTACTATATCACCCTTTGAATATAATAAATACAATGTCTTAAAAATGTAATAGGAAAATGAACATAATTAATAATAAGGGTAAATTAGGAACTAAGTGTAAAATTATTCATTCATTTCATAAAGTGTTATGAACCAAGTCCAGCCCAATGTGGATACCAGAGTCACGAAAGTAGATATTGGGCCAGCAAGTGCTATTGGGCCGAGAACAAGCAATAGGCCCAGGTTAATTTGGGATCCTGGTTGAGAAGCAAGTGTGGGAACGGTTCCATCAAAAAGGGTAGTGGTATGTGATTTAGGGATTATGCAAATTGTTGAGAAAAATGTCTAGTCCTCTCATCCCCTTTCTTTGAGTCTATGTTTCTCATCTCCCTTCTAGTTATCTTCTACAATAATTTTCTTTGTTAGTTCCATTTTCATTGTAACTTCGTGTTTAGTGATTATAATATTTGAATGTTTCTATTGTGACATTGGAGTTGTTACTGTTAGGATCGAAATAAGCAGGTGTAATGCGGAAGCTAGCAAAGCGAACCTCGAAAGACCACGAGTAAGAAGACAAACGAGAAACACACCAAAAGAGATAAATTTAACGTGATTCGGTCAATCAACCTACGTCCACAAAGGAGATGAGCAATCCACTATAAATATGAGAGTACAAAATATAGAGAGAAACAACTTCAACCAATTCACTCGGAATACAAAGAGGTACACAAAATTCTCCCCCATAACTGCAACTTTCAAAACCCTAGGACTATATTGTGAATGATGATTAAGTTGAAGGAACAAACCTATATTTATAGAGTCCTAAAACCTTTCCTACAAGAAAAGGACTAGTCAAAATATTAAAACTTTTTCCTAAAAGGAAAACTTATTTATGATAAGAAATCAGGGCAAATAAACCCCAACAAATCTCCCCCTTGGCCTGAATTTCTGACAAAATAAATTTGTCCACCTTCTTCACATAATCTTTAGGATCTTGCATTTCTTTTCCATAATCTCCTACATCAAATCTACGTCTTGTCATAGAGAACCTCTCTGAAATAGTTTCTCCAACAAAATCTTCATTACTGTCAAAAAGGTTGCGGCTAGAACTACACCCGCCAAGATGAACACCCATCTCTAACATGGTTCCATCATTGAACCATGACTTTGATACCACTTGTTAGGACCGAAATAAGCAGGTGTAATGCGGAAGCTAGCAAAGCGAACCTCGAAAGACCATGAGTAAGAAGATAAACGAGAAACACACCAAAAGAGACAGATTTAACGTGGTTCGGTCAATCGACCTACGTCCACAAAGGAGATGAGCAATCCACTATAAATATGAAAGTACAAAATATAGAGAGAAACAACATCAACCAATTCACTCGGAATACAAAGAGGTACACAAAATTCTCCCCCATAACCGCAACTCTCACAACCCTAGGACTACATTGTGAATGCTGATTAAGTTAGAAGGAACAAGCCTATATTTATAGAGTCCTAAAACATTTCCTACAAGAAAAGGACTAGTCAAAATATTAAAACTTTTTCCTAAAAGGAAAACTTATTTATGGTAAGAAATCAGGGCAAATAAACCCCAACAGTTACATTGGTGCTTTCATCGATCGTACTCCAATAACATTGGTGGTACTTGATCGATTTAGCGGTGGCAATCCAACTAGGTGGATTTTTAGGACGGAGTTGTATTTCACATATCTTGGTTTCTCGGAAAAGGAATGGCTACCTCTTGCTCATTCTTATGTCGATGATGCTGCTTATGATTTGTTTCAATGGTTATATCACAACAATCAATTTTTTAACTGTAAACATTTCACTAAGAAATTAGCCCTGCATTTTGCCAATGACTTCGACAGGATCAATGACGCTATCAACACCATTGATATGATGCGGAAGTTAGACGAGAACTTCTCATATATACTCTGCAAACTCGACAATGTCCAACGTGCATTATCCACTTACTCTCGGTCGGTCATGCCAGATCCGGTGCCTCTAGATGTGGACTCATCTTACGACAATAACGGGGATCTTGCCTTGTCTTTTGATGATTCATCTCCCATCTTTAAGGATTTAGTGGCCTCTGATTCAGACACTGTTGTTGAGTGCATTCAACCCTCACTTCAGGCTTGTGTTGTCCAAACACATACGTAGGTTCTTTTATCTAACCTCCTATTTAATTTGAACGATGGAACACTAGAGGAGGTTACTGGTGTATGAAAAAAGCTTGTTTGCACTTGAGGGATTTGGCAATGAGCAGATCGTATTTTATATTATTTTCAGGTTGGTGGTTGTTGCAGGAAGTATAAAAGATAACATACTATATTCTGACAACATTGCACAATTGGTCTTGGCTACAATTGGTAGGGAGTGCGCTACTAACATTGTTTTGGACTCGAACTTTGAGGATAAGGTTCTTATTGAGGACGAGAGTATTGTTATGAGCCAAGTCTAGCCCAATGTGGATACCAGAGTCACGAAAGTAGTGGTGTGGGAACAGTTCTATCAAAGAGGGTAGTGGTATGTGGTTTAGAAATTATGCAAATTGTTGAGAAAAATGTCTAGTCCTCTCATCCTTTTTCTTTGAGTCTATGTTGATCATCTCCCTTCTAGTTATCTTCTACAATAGTTTTCTTTGTTAGTTCCATTTTTCATTGTAACTTCGAGTTTAGTGATTATAATATTTGAATGTTTCTATTGTGAAATTGGAGTTGTTACATAAAGTTGACAAGTATTGTTGGACATTCCAAAATAGTATAGTAAGCAACTATTGTTGGACGGAGGAAATAGTTAGTTTATAAAAAAAATTCTCTTTTTTTTTCGTGTACACTTTTTTCTTTTTATTTCTCTTATTTTTACACTGAAGAATGAAAGAAAAATGAAATAAAAAACTCAAATTATAATAATCAAAGAAGTCCCTTCGTCCATCTTTTACCTATTCACTATATTAAAATAAATATTTATTTTTATTTTTATTAATTTTTATTACTCTCTCCGTCCTAATTTATGTTACAATTTCCGAATTTCGAGATTCAAACAAGTATATCTTTTAATTATTTTGAATTGTCAATTATTGTGACTTATAGTACTTTTTACGTACTTTACAAGTATATAAATTTCATTTCGAAAAAATTAAAGATTTCACGCGCATATTTCTAATCAAATTTAAATTGTTTGACTCTTGAAAAATGAAAAATGTCAGATAAATTGGGACATAAAGAGTATTAAACACTAGAGGATTTATTCAGTACTCCTTCCGTCCCATATTAGATGCGCACTTTCTATTTTACATGATAATTAAGTAATCATTAATAAATTGGTCAACTTTAATAATTTGTCCTTTGTTAATTGTAATTAGCCTCTTGAAAAAAGAAACTTAGATCTTCAAAATTTGTTTAAACTTCCAAAGATCATATTAATTGTAGGGGTAAAATAGAAAAAAATTAATTATATCTTGGTTCAGTAAGTAATCAAGTAATATGAGATAAATATTTTCAGTAAGATGTCCATCTAATATGGAGAAAAGAAAATAGTATTTAGATGACTTAATAATTAATAAAGATGATTAATAAAAAATAATTTTTATTTATTATTTTATATGGAATGCACCAAATCAAATATAAGCAAATAAAGATCTGCAGAGAGACTAATATAACAGTAATAGTGGTGTGAATGAACATAACATTAGTTGAAAAATATTTTATTGGTAAAAGTAATGATTATATTCAATTTAAATTATTTTCAATTTTCAATAATTCTTAATACTTATATATTTTTAAAAATTTAAAATTTGTAATCTTAACATATAATAATATTTTAACTATAAAAAATTCTTATTAAAGGTAGAATATAAAAATAATTGATTATTTTTAAATTTATGAATGTGTCAACCTTTTCTAAATAAGCTAATAAAAAAATAGTGTCAAACAAATTGAATAGAAAAGGACAATGTTTAAAAATTAATGGCTTCACGATCGAAAAATTATAACCTCTCTAGTCTCTATCTATCGAAATCATATACTCTTTTGAATTTAATTTATGTCATCCTTTTACTTCTTACTCCGTTAAAAACAAAAGGATCTTTAAAAATTAAAAGATAGTATAATTCTAATTTTTTATTTTATTCTTAATAACATATTTTGTCACAACATCAATAGTTTTATAATATTTAAATTATAAGATTTTTATTCTTCTTTTAAATTTTATGTCCACTCAACTAACAAATTTTACTTAAATTGATATAGAAAGTACTATTAAAGTTGGGAGAATAAATAAATACCTAAGAAAAGACAAACAAACCATCACAACACAAGCCAGCCTGGTAAGGACGAACCCACAACAATCAAATCCGTACAATGTTGTTGCGTCCACAATACCGAGTTGACTAAACTATGCTCTATGCCTCTTATCCATTTTATTGACTCACGGCTACTTTTTTTTTCGTTTAAATTTGTTTAATATTTTTAATTATTT
>JAJOOH010023092.1:0-16971 GCA_029582605.1 Solanum gracilifrons
ATATATTAGTTGCTTAATTCATTCGCTTATTATAATTTATAATTTACGTTGGAGAATAAGAAGATGAGCTCTCAAAATTACAGGATTGACTTTGCATCTTATTACATCCAAATATTTGCCAATTTTTTTCGACTTTTCTATTAGTTATAACTAGTTTACTCTTTCAAAGTTTGTAGCTTAAATTAGAATTGATTACTTAAAAGGTCATCAAATTAATAATATTATTTAAAAACTTCTTTCTCTATGTTTTTGTTATTATTTCATATAAAATGTTAGTTTTGTTAGTTTTATACTAAAAGAAAATCACTTTGTTTCGTCATTTCACATATAAGATCACTTATTGTATCTCTGTACTTAGGTGATCTTTTTCGGCCATTTTATGACTTTATTGTTTTCTCCTCCGATAAAGTTGATACAACAAATAAAATTCTCTTTTTTATAACTTTATTTTCATGAAATAATCGTAAAACTTTTATTTTTTTATTGTTTAATTCATCTAATAAAAATGCCCCATCACACGCCATACTTCCCACAACAGCCATCGGTAAAACTATGAACTCTTTTTCATGCAATAATTCTCTATAAACAACAAAAATGTCTCGATTATAAGGAATATGGGTACGTAAATAATTGTGATTGTGACAAAAATAAATTAGAAATTCTTTGAACTATTTTTCCTCCTGAATTTCATGGTTATTCTTACTTGAACATCATATATAATAATATAAACACAAAAACTAATTCGGTGTTTGCATATAAATTTGGACGTTAAAACTTGAAAAATAGTTGTTGAGGTAAAATTTTAAAATGATATTAGAAAGTTGAAATTATGTTTATATATGTGTTTTCACTTGAAAAATGATGAAGTGTTTTTTCTTCTTCAAAAAATCAATTCAATATATAATCATGTAAGGAGCTGTTTGAGTATATATTTTTTTCCTATTTAAAATATAATAATTCAAACTACTGTTTGATTTTACATTTCAATAATTTTTTGGTTAGTTTTTCACTTTCAAGTTTGAAAAGTTGAATTCGACTAGTTTTTTATTGAATTTATTTTTCAGTCACGAAACTTCAACTATTTTTCAAATAAAATATATTTAAATACAACTTGAATTTCATTTATTTTATTGGAAGGAAAAGGACCCGTTAAGTTTTTAATAATCATAATATTTTTTTAAATGCTATTTTCCAAGTCCAACTACAAAAAATTATTAATTTTTTTCCATGTATCTATAAAATCTATGGTTCAATCCACCAGTTGTATTAATTGTCTGAGATTCTTTAATTCAATGTTTATATCATTGTAATCATTTAAAATTTATTTAAATATAAATTTATTAAATGATTCAGATTATATTAAATTCATGAATATATTAGTCCAAATAAATATTATGGATTCATATAATTGATTTAATATTTAAATTCAAAAAATATGAATTTAATTAAAGCCCGTTCCATAAAGGTCATATGCCGTGTCACTTAAATCTGATTGGCCGAAAGGGAGTCCTCTTCTAATCACAACTCCTCTATTTTAAAACTATAAATAGGGGTCCTCATAATTCAGAATAGAGAACCAAGTATTCGAACAAGAAGCTAGAGAAAGCTTGTGGATCAAAAGCCGCAATTTCTCTACAAGTTCAAGAATTGAAGAATTCAAGAATTGAAGAATTCAAGTTTAAGATTTGAAGAAGTCAAGATCAAGTTCAAGAACGATCAAGATCAAGACCACCGGATTCAAGATCAAACTCGAAGCCCTTGAATTCAACTAGAAAGTCAAGATCAAGAAAAAGTTCAAGTTCAAGATCAAGATAAAGTTCAAGATCAAGATAAAGATCAAGATCAAGATAAAGATCAAGATTAAGTCCAAGTCCAAGTCCAAGATCAAGCTCAAGAGCCCTTGAATTATATTTGAAAAGGTGAATTCAGAGGAATTATAAAGATTGTAACACTAGCACTTAAATCAATAAAATGATTGTTGCAAAATTTTCCGTTCTTGATTATTGTTTTCTCGACGCGAAATTTTATTGTCTACAAATTCTGGCACAGTAGGACCATCTCTACCTCTTATCTCAACTTTTCAAGCATCAAAGAATATCGAGATGACTTCCGTGAAGAACAACTCTCGATCAACTGCCTCTAAGGCCACTAGCTCCAAGTTCTCTACTGAAGTTGAAGGCATTTTGGGTGTTACCTTTGAAAGTTTCAAAGCTGTTACGAGAAGCAAGACTGCTACACTAGGACAACAAACACTTCAAGTGTCATCCGCATCAACTCTAGTTTTTGGGTCTATGACTCCAAAAATATCAAGTTCCTCATCAAACGTTTTAGAAGGAGGAAGCAGTGCTCCTAAAAAGATCAAGAAGACATTGGCTCTCCTTGAGCAATCTGGTTCCAAGACCTCTATCACAAGGGAGAGCTTTGATTTAACGAATGAGTCACCTCCACGTGCATCGCATAATGTGAGTTCACTGAAGATCAACTTACGCGACAATCCATGCTACTCTCCTACATCTCCAATGATCATGTAAACAATGGTGATTGCTGCTTCTTTCTCTGAGAAACAACTAACAAATCTGACGAAGTTGGTTAAATGATTGACAAAGTACGTACAACACCAATAGTCTAGAATCGATAAGTTGATGGATCGAAAGGAAGGACTTTTAGATGGAGAAGCGAGTCATGCGCCCGGAAAATGTGTTGAAGTTTAAGAGATTGGAGATCCTGCGAAAAAAGCACCGCTTGTTAATAAGATGCCAGTTTCTTCTGAAGGAATGATCCCACTCGATCGCTTGAAGGAGTTCATTGAAGGCATTATCAAAGATAAGTATGAAGTCTTCACCAAGTCTTCCCATATGTATGCCAAGCCATACACTTCAAGAATTGATAACTTAAAAATGTTTGCTGGTTATATAAACCTCCCAAATTTTAACAATTTGAGGGTAGAGAAAATCTGAAGCAACATGTTGCACACTTTGTGGAGACATGTAATAATGCTGGAACATATTGAGACTATCTTGTCAAGCAGTTTGTCCGGTCTCTAAAAGGAAATGCCTTTGATTGGTACACGAATCTTGCGTCCAATTCTATTGATAGTTGGGAGCAACTAGAGCACGAGTTTCTCAATCGATTCTATAGCACGAGGTGTACTGTGAGCATGGTAGAACTTACGAATACTTGCCAAAGGAAGGATAAACCAGCCATAGACTTCATAAATCGATGGAGGAACGCGAGCCTGAATTGCAAGGATAGGCTTAGTGAAGCTCTGCAATAGAAATGTGTATCCAAGGGATGCACTAGGAGCTTCTTTATATCTTACAGGGAATAAAACCAAAATCCTTTGAAGATCTAGCTACTCGCGCTCATGATATTGAGTTGAGCATGTCCTCTGCCGGAAATGATATATGACGTTTGTCCATGACCCTCGCAAATGAAGAGACAAGTAGGAACCTAAGAGATGGAGCAAATTTGTGCCCAAGAACGACAACAAAGAGCCAATGAATGTTAATGTGTCACCTGTGAAGTTCACTACGAAGGAATGGAAGAAGCAAAGTGTGAGAACGAATTTCCAAGCGCGTTCAGACCAAAAATTGATCTTAAGGGAAATGCAAGAAAATGAATACCCCTTCTTGGATTCTGACGTTTCTGATATTTTTGATGAGTTGCTTGAATTAAAGTTCATTGAGTTGCCAGAGATGAAGCGACCTGATGAAGCTGGAAAAGCTGATGACCCAAATTATTGCAAGTATCATAGACTTGTGAGTCATCCTCTTGAAAAATAGTTTGTCTTCAAGGATAGAGTGATGCGATGGTTAGAGAAAATAAGATTGTCCTTAATGATGAGAAAACTAGTTCTAATCAAATCTCCATTACATTCGGTTCGCTCGATCCGATCCAAATATGTATCGCAGAAAAGCATGAAGAAAAGTCATTGGAGCTAGACAAATCTCAAGTTGATATAGATGGTGATGAAGGCTGAATTCTTGTGACTAAGCGAAGACGCAACAAGTCAAGCTTACGAAAAGAATCATGTGAGCAACCGATTAGAAAGAAGAATGTGAAGAAACTGGTGAAGCAGAAATCAATAAAGCGCCCAAAGAAGGCAAAGGTAGAAGAATTCCTACCGAGTTGGTTGCGCACAAAGTCTACTCAAGAAAATGTCGAGGCATCATGTTTTAATGTTGATAAAGAAGAAACAATGAAGGTGTCTCCAACTGACAAAGAAGGAACAACGAGAGAATCCTCACTAAAAGTATCTCCTAGTGGTGAAGAAAAAACAACAAGGGAAATCTCGTCAATGAAGTCTCATTCATCTTCTGAAAAGCCTATTGAACCTTCTTCCCAAGAAGCACATACATGTGATACAAAAATCACATTCACATATAATGATCTTTCATTTGGTGAAACACTACACAATCGTCCTTTGTATATGGTTGGTCACATGCTAGAAAAGAAGTTAGATAGAATCTTGATAGATGAAGAATCCGTTTTACTCAAAAATATAAATAAGAGAAAAAATGACTAAGTTTTTGAAAAATCGATCAAACTTATGGTTTAAGAGAAATCGAATTTCCAAAAGAACAGAGTCGCCACTTAATTTTTTAGTAAAAATCAAGAAAAAACTTAAGATTTTCAACAGACTCAAATAGATAAAATCAATTGAAAAGGGATTCGAAGTTCGATGTACATTTCAAGAAGGTGTTAGTCCCTCGGAATGTCCGCTAACTTGCGGTTGACCGGCGATTTGACTAAAATGACTTTGACTAATTTTATAAAATTTAACCAAGTCAAAAGAAACTCATTTTTTTATTTTTTATTTATTTACTTAATTTTATTATTATTATTATTATATTATCTAAAGGGAAATGAACTAAGGGAATTTTTTTAAAGGGAAATAACTTAAGTGACAAGACGAATAAATAGAACGAAGCTAAGTAAAAAATGGATATATTTTGAACATAAAAGAGAAATGACTATCTTTTGGGAATTAATTAAGTTAAAACCAATTCACATAAAGAGTTAGTGAATATAATATCAAATAAACATATGGGAGAAGGAAGTATCAGGGCCAAATTCCAAGTCTTAATAACCTGTCCTAAGTCTAAAATTTCCAAAATGATGGGCTTTGGTCCATTTGTTTCCTTCATTTTTTCTTTGATTTGTCTTACTAGGCTTTGCCCCATTTTTTGCACCACCTGTTTTTTCAGTTTTCTAGAACCTGTAAATTTAATTTCCAGCCTCTTGTACTGTCTTTAACCTGTTCATCGGCGACTTTTGGACTTGATAGAGAGAAGCATTGGGCCTGTCAGGCCCAATCCACGAAATGCAAGGAGAGGGGGTGAACCAACATTTCAACACTACCAAGACAAAAAAAAGAACACAGGTAAACCAACCACTAAATATGTTACTGATTTTTATTACTCCCAAACATTTCAACACTATCAAGAATTATGCAAAACTACCATTAATCACAACTTGAACCAAAATGAAAAGCTATATTCACACGACACCATAGAAATCACAGATCATGAAGATACATTGTATCACAAAAATAGATACAAAAATGAATGGTAACTAAGATAATAATTGAAATTTCCAGATTTTAAACCATTCCAACAACATCGAGACAAACCAAGTCACGTTTGTAGATATAAGAAGACAATAGAACCTCAGCCGCGCCTTTTAAGACTAAAGCAGTGAGTATCGTATAACTAGAAGATATGCAAAACGGAAGTTTTCCTCAAAACTGGACACGAGCAGATTCATAAGCATACTTATAAAAGAAAACGACCCCCCCTCAAAATCCAACTTATTTTTTTTTAAGAAGCTAGATGTACAACTGCATGGCGCGTTCAACATCCTCTAAACACATGACAATCACACATTTTGTTCCAGCAGAATAATAGCAAAACGATATCGATGCGGGTAACAAATAGGTAAACCAAAGTTTAAACGAGCATAATCAACCAGGGAACTTGAGAAGACCATAAGCAAAAAAGGCATGCTTGAACAGACAGTAAATCAACTTGACAACGAAAACACACATTTTACCCATTTCAGAAAACAACAAAATGATGAAGAAGATAACTTAGGCTTAAGACAAATTATGCGAAATCATCTCAGAATCAAAAAAATATTTTATGATTCAATACTTGTTGGAGTAGGAATTAAGAATAAGGGGGACAAGAATTGCTTACTTCTTCTTGATCAGTGGGACTGGTACAACGACGAGCTACAGAGGCGCCTTCTACCACACGAGCACAGGCACGAACCTGGACGTGAACAACAAATAGGAAAATGGATGAAATCTCGACCTCAAAACAAGCTTATGCCAAGCAAAAATAGAGGAATGGATCTTATACTAGGATTAGTTCTCCCTTATGCTTTCTTTAAATATATATCTTAAATCTAATTTTTTTTCTAAGTTGATCTCTTAGCATTAGTAAAAAGAGATGCCGACCTTTTCAATTTTTTTTGCCTCACTTTTCTGACTTTTTCTTCCTAACTTTCTCCAACTTCAACAAATGAAGGACAGGGGGAATTTATAGGGGAAAATTAGGGTTCGTTAAGGAAGGGAAATGAATGAAATTTTTTGGATTCAAGGCCCATTCCTAAATTCAAAACTCTAAAATCTTTCACCATTTAGGATAAACACCTTTTCCTTGCAATTTCGCCCAATTCTGAAAGAGGAGAGGGTAAGTCGACGGTCTAAATTAATTCCATTGTCCTTGAGTGCCGACGTGTCTTGATCTCACGCCATCAGGGATGATTTGCGTGCTCTTCCTACTTTGTTGCGGCAGTGCTATTAAGTGGGACGGGACAACGAAATCATACCGCCTTCAGTTGTTGTTGCTCTTCCGTCTACCTCCGTGTTCACGCCGTGTATGGGCGAACGTTGGAGGCATCGTTTGCTCGTTGTCGTTGGTGTAGTTTGGAGTAGGTAAGGAGACGCCGTGTATTTTGACGTTGTATCGCTATTGTTTTGTCGTTTAGGAATTGTTTTTCTGGCTTCTGGGTCTTCCGAGAAATAGAAGAGGTGGGTTTTGGGCTTGGGTCAAAAGAATGAAAAACGTGGGCTGCTGATATTTTAATTGGGTCAAAAGTTTGGCTGACAAGGTTTTATGAGAATTGGATTTTCGGCCCAATTTCGGGTCTTGCAAACGGTTGAAGTAATTGGCTAAAATTGCAATAATAACCAATTGAATTTCAATTAGAATTTAGTCGATGGATTTGATCAACACTTAAACAAAATGAATTTTCATAAATTAATTAAGGAACTTCTTAATCTTAACGAAATAAAATAATTAACTTAATAAACTAATGATTCAAAATATAAACTACTAATTAACTTAATAAAATATTTAAGTAAAACTAAAAAAAATTTGAAACGATTTTCGAATATTCATAAAAATGTACTAATTATATACGTGATTATATAAAACATCTATATTATTTAAAATTATAAAAAGTGACAAAGCTACCTAAAATAATTTGAAAAGTATTTCGAATTTTAGAGAGTCAATTATTTCAAATCGTTAGGATTTAAGAAACTCAAAAAATAATGATTATCGGGGAGGGTCAAAATTGGGTGTCAACAGAATCTAGAATCAACATTCTGCCTATCCCACATTGAAAGAACTCGACATCACAACCGAAGAACTTAGTGAAAGTTGTTTGTTGATACAAGGATTCAATCAAGGAGTATAGAGGTCCATAGGCTCCATTAAATTAGAAATCCACATGGAAGATTTGCGAAAAAGTGCATGGATGCATGTGATCGATGCAAAGACTTCATCTTACTTGGCAGGCCTTGGGTACACGAGAATAGAATTGTCTCATCTTCTTACTATCAATGTTTGAAGTATCTTGAAGATGGGATTGAAAGAAAGATAGTTGCAGATGATAATCCTTTTATCGAAGTTGAGACGCACTTTGCCGATGATAAATTCTATTTGAAGAGTTATATTGTTAAAGAGACAAAATCTAATGATGTCAAATCAACCAAGTCTGAAAAGATCACAAGAAAAGGAATCGATACGGCTGTCGAAAAGGCAAAAATTGACACTAAAGAATTTTGTCCCAATCTCAATGAAGGGAAGACCATTTCTTTAAAGAACAATTTGACTTCTGGACTTCGCTATGATCCAAAAGTAAAGAAAGAAGAAGTCAAATCATCTAACCTTTAAGAAGATGCATTAAGAGGACTAACTCTTCCTATAAGACAGATTGATGCAATAAACTTGCCTTCAACGCTGTCAGGAAAGACAATCGCTCAAAATCAAGTGCGAGATATGGCACTCCCTACAAAACGCACGGGAGAAGATTTTGATCCTAATGCTTACAAGTTATTTGCGAAGGCTGGATATAACCCTAATGAGCCATCAATGTTAGGGAAACTCCCATCAGTTGATAAAACCAGGCAAGCACGTGAAGGCCTAGGCTATAACCAACCACCACCAGTTCGCATTTCCATAAGAAGAGCAAGCAATAATCATATAACTTTTGAAGATGATGTCACTGCTCCCAATAAAATTACTTCTATTTTTTATCGACTTGGAGAATCAACTGCCAGAACTTCTATGTTCGACAGATTAGGTCCATTCAAGAAGAGAAACAACAAGCATCGGAGAAGTTATCTAAAAGTGACAATGCTGGCTTCATCTATAATCCAAAAGGATTTCAAGAGTTTGATTCCTTCTAAAATGAGGTGACGAGTGGAACTTGTGGTTTCATGTAAAGAGGAACTCAAGGCGAAGCCTCATACTGTGGTGTACACCAAGGAGCACGAGGAAGATGAAGAAAGTGTAGGCTCATCATATCCAGAATGAGCACGATTCTTTGCCTCAAATGAAGATTGATGAAGAGTGAGAAGATATTGTCTGGTGTTGTTATATATCTGTCAATGATAATGACCCTCTAAAAGAGGAAGATGCTGAAGATGCTCCACCAGAACTTGAAGAAGGAGTGAAGACCACAATAGATCCCTTAAAAGGAAGTTAACCTTGGCACTGATAAAGACCCAATGCCTACTTACTTGAGTGCCTTTCTAGAAGTTGATGAAGAAATCATTTATATGAATATACTCAAAGAATATAGGGATGCCTTCGCTTGGAGTTATAAAGAAATGCCTGGCTTGAATCCTAAGTAGCAGTCCATCAGTTGGCAGTCAAAAATGGTGCTCTTCCTGTTAAGCAAGCCCAAAGACGTTTTAGGCCAGACTTGGTTCCATTGATAGAGAATGAAGTCAACAAACTCATCGAGGCAAGATTCATTCGTGAAGTTAAATATCCTACATGGATTTCAAGTATTGTTCCTGTAAGGAAGAATAATGGCCAAATTTGAGTTTGTGTTGACTTTAGGGATCTAAATAATGCATGTCCTAAAGATGAGTTACCTCTTCTCATTCCTGAGCTAATGATTGATGCCACCACTGGTTATGAGGCGATGTCATTCATGGACGGTTCTTCTGGCTATAATCAAATCCGCATGACACCAATGGAGGAAAAACTCACCGCATTTCGCACACCTAAAGGTATTTACTGCTACAAAGTGATGTCTTTCGTTTTGAAGAATGATAGTGCTACATATCAAAGGGCTATGCAAAATATATTTGATGACTTGCTCCATAAAAATGTTGAATGTTATGTGGATGATCTGGTGGTAAAGTCGAGAAAGATGAGTGGTCATTTGAAAGACTTAAGAATGGTGTTTGAGCTGCTTCGAAGATATCAACTAAGGATGAATCCATTGAAGTGTGCCTTCGGAGTTACTTCTGGAAAGTTCCTTGGCTTCATTGTGAGACATCGAGGAATTGAATAGATCAAGCCAAAGTTGATGGAATATCGAAGATGCCTGAGCCTCGAAATATTCATGAGTTAAAAAGTCTCCAAGGAAAGCTAGCCTACTTGAGAAGTTTTATCTCAAATCTAGTAGGACGATGCCAACTATTCAGTCATCTCATGAAAAAAAAGTGCTCCTTTTAACTGGGACGAAACATGTAGCGATGCCTTTAAAAGTATCAAGTTGTATCTAGCGAAACCTCTAGTTTTGGCAGCCCCTATACCTGGAAAACCATCGATACACTACATTGCGGCACAAGAAAGGTCCGTAGGAGCCCTGTTAGCTCAAGAGAATACTGAAGGCAAAGAAAACTCTCTTTCCTACTTGAGTAGATTGATGACACCAAATGAGCTGAACTATTCGCCAATTGAAAAATTGTGCTTGGCGCTAGTCTTCTCAATTCAAAAGATGAAGCATTATGTTCAAGCCCATGTTGTTCGTCTTATTTCTAGAGCAAATCCCATCAAGTTTGTTATGTCGAAACCTATCCTTAGTGACCGACTAGCGAGATGGTACCTCCAATTCCAACAGTTTGAGATCATGTTCATCCCTAAAAAAACTGTGAAAGGACAAGCATAAAAGGATTTCTTGGCCGACCATCCGATACCAAATGATTGGGAGTTAACTGATGAGCTTTCTGATAAAGATGCGATGTTAATTGAAATTCAACCTCCTTGGGAAATGTACTTTGATGGAGCTGTACATCGTGGCGGAGCTGGTGCTAGCGTAGTGTTCATCACTTCACAAGAAAAGATCCTACCATTCTCCTTTACTTTGAAGCAATGTTGCTCCAATAATGTTGCTGAATACCAGGCGTTGATACTTGGACTTGAGATGGCCGTTGACATGAAACAATAAAACTTACAAGTCTTTTGTGACTCTCAGTCGGTGATCAACCAACTCTTGGGAAGTTATGAGGTAAAGAATCACGGATTGCGTCCTTATCATGACTATGCTCAAAAGTTGATAGGATGGCTTGGAGATGTAACCCTTCAACATGTGCGTAGAACGGAGAATAAGAAAGTTGATGCATTGGCTGCTCTAGCTTCAACGCTAACCCTTCCTAATCAAAACATAAGTGACTATTTGTCAAAAATGGACAGTACCACTGCCACATGAGGAAGAATGTATAGAAAATGAGCTTAATCATCTCGTCGCCGTTTCTAAAGCCGCGAAGGAAGAGTAGAGACAACCTATTATTGATTACATGTGTTATGGGATACTTCCAGAAGATCCAAGGAGAAGAACTGACATTCGTCGTCGTGCACCTCGCTTCCTTTACTACAAGGACATATTATATAGAAGATCATTTGAGGGTGTACTATTATGATGTTTGGGAGAGGAAAAAGCAATTCAAGCTTTACAAGAAGCACACTCGGGAGTATGTGGATCACATCAATTTGGATCGAAACTCCACTTTCACATAAAGAGCATGGGGTATTATTGGCCAACCATGGTGAAGGATTGCTTAGATTATGCTCGGAGTTGAGATGCTTGTCAATTTCATGCGAATTTCATAACAGTCGCCCAAAGTATTGCACCCAACTATTGCATCTTGGCCATTTGACGCTTGGGGATTGGATGTTGTGGGACTACTACCACAATCTTCTGGTGGACACTTGTACATCTTGGCTGCAACAGAATACTTCTCAAAATGGGCTGAAATTGTCGCTCTTAAAAGAGTAAAGAAAGAGAATGTTGCAGATTTTATCCGAATGAATATCATCTATCGCTTTGGCATCACTCGCTACATCATAACAGTTAATGGCAAGCCATTTGATTACAATTTAATGAACAAAATTTGTGATCTCTTTGGTATTAAGCAACGTAAATCTTCTATGTATCATGCTGCCGCCAATGGTCTCACTGAAGCATTCAGTAAGACTTTATGCAACCTCCTGAAGAAAGTTGTCTCCGAGTCCAAACGGGATTGGCATGAAAGAATGGAAGAAGCTTTATGGGCATATAGGACGACGTACCGCACTCCAACTCAAGCGACACTATTCACTCGCTTTTGGTGTTGAGGTAATCCTACCACTCGAGCGTCAAATACCTTCCTTAAGACTTGCTATTCAAGAAGAGATCACTGAAGAAGAAAATGCTCAACTGCGTCTTGCTGAGTTAGATGCACTTGACGAAAAGAGGCTAGAAGCCCAACAAAACCTTAAATGTTATCAAGCTCGTCTATCTCGTGCTTTCAATAAGAAGTTTCGCTTGAGATGTTTCCAAGTTGGAGACCAAGTTCTCGCGGTAAGAAGACTCATCATTACTTTGCACAAGTCTGGGGGTAAATTTCCCTCAAAGTGGGATAGACCATATGTCGTACAAGAAACATATTCACATGGTGCTTACAAGCTTGTTGATACATATGGCGTAAGGATTGGTCCTATTAATGCAAAATTCCTAAACAGGTACTATCCTTAATGTAAGATGATGCTCCTTAAGATACGAGCATAAACTGCATGTCACTCCTGGCCCGCAAGAATATAAACTGTGTACGACACAAAAAAAAAACAAAAAAATCACTCAATCCCCCAGAACTACGTTGTGACTTGATCCTCTTCACTGAGGTACGTAGGCGTTTAGAATATATCCTAAGTTCAGTTGCATGAGTGTCCAAAAACCACATGCTCCCACTTAATTTGTCACATGACAGTCAAAGCGATAAGTATTTTATTTTATTTTGTCTCATCAAACTTTAGACTTGTACGAAGTATTGATTGGTCAATAGATGGGGGAAAACCCTTATAAAATATGAGTTTCGTTAACAACATGCTTGAATTTTCTTTAAATTCAGCCAAGTATACAAGTTGAAGTCTTCAAATCCCCCAAGTATACAAGTTTAAGTCTTCAAATCTTCCGAGTATGCAAGCTGAAGTCTTCAAATCTTCCAAGTATGCGAATTAAAGTCTTCAAGTTCTTTAAGTCTGCAAGTTGAAGTCTTAAAATTCTTTAAGTCTGCAAGTTGAAGTCTTCAAATTCTTCAAGTCTGCAAGTTGAGGTCTTCAAATTCTTCAAGTATGCAAGTTGAGGTCTTTAAATTCTTCAAGTCTGCAAGTTGAGGTCTTCAAATTCTTCAAGTATGCAAGTTGAGGTCTTTAAATTCTTCAAGTCTGCAAGTTGAGATCTTCAAATTCTTTAAGTCTACAAGTTGAAGTTTTCAAGTCTTCACACCATAAATTACCTTTCTTAGGGTGGGGATGTGCATCTATCCGCTTTCGCCTTAAGAATATCATAAATTACCTTTCTTAGGGCGGGGATTTGTATCTATCCGCTTTCGCCTTAAGAATACCATGAAATTACCTTTCTTAAGGCGGGGATGTGTATCTATCTGCTTTCGCCTTAAGAATACCTACCTTTCTTAGGGTGGGGATTTATATCTATCCGTTTTCGCCATAAGAATACCATAAATTACCTTTCTTAGGGCGGGGATTTGTATCTATCCGCTTTCGCCTTAAAAATACCATAAATTACCTTTCTTAGGGCGGATATTTATATCTATCCGCTTTCGCCTTGAGAATACCATAAATTACCTTTCTTAGGGCGGGGATGTGTATCTATCCTCTTTTGCCTTAAGAAGACCATAAAATTACCTTTCTTAGGGCGGGGATGTGTATCTATCCTCTTTCGTCTTAAGAATATCAGTTGTATGACAGAATTTAAAGTTAACTTCGAAAAATCACCTAGAAAGATTCTGAAGGTATTAAATCTTGAATTTCGGATATGTTGTAGACCTTTGTGTCTAGATTCTAAATAATCAAGCGGCTTGTGATTTTGTCATTCCTACATCAAGACACAAGAGTTTTAGTAAAGCCGCACAACTCTGAAATTTTCAGCATGACAGAATCCAGAGCTAACTTCAAAAAATCATCAAAAAAGATTCGGAATGTAATAAATTCTGAATTTTGGATATGTTAGAGATCGAGAAGTCTAGTTTTTGAAAATCAAACCGTTCATGATTTCGATTTTTCTACAATGAGATATAAATTTTCTACGACAGACGTGTCAAGCTGTAAAAAAAAGTGCCGAAAATAAAAAAAGAAAGGAAAATTACCTTGAATTATGCCCCTTTCGTCGTAGGCTCGAAGACAAAATTGTGGATACAATGTGTCTATTTATAGATGTCATGTGGTGGAAATAAAATCCTTCTCCTAGTTCAATTACAATTCCTTTTTGGCTAGGACAAAGGAAAAGAACATGAATTTGAAATTGAGTGGGACTACGATTCTTAGTTCAACTACAATTTGAACTTGAATGGCATCAGATTTTGAGGCGGTGGTTTTATTCTACTACAAATAGTGCTAAGAACCGTTCCTGATTTCAATTTGATTTCAACATAAATTATGCAAAGCATTCAAGTTCTAATTGGAGTCAAATTAGAAGCCGTGTAACTAAGGGACTCCTAATAGGATTCGACGTGTATGACTACTGGAAATTGTTTGTGACTTAAAAAAACTAGTGAGCCATTTGATTCCTAGTTGACTTTGGTCATTAGGACTAAAGGATAAACTCCAAACTTTTATTAAAGCCCACTTTTAACATGTCTCATGTGACGGTTAATGATGGTTCTCCCTACACGTAGAGATTATTATGATATTATAATAATAATATTATGATATTGAGTCAATACTTCCTCATAATATTATGATAATTATTAATATTAAGTCAATACTTCAAGCCTAGTCTTCAAAACATAAATCATTTTGACAAAATTTGAAGTAGGGGGCATTTGTAATCATTTAAAAAATTTATTAAATGATTCAGATTATATTAAATTTATGAATATATTCGGATTATATTAAATTCATGAATATATTCGGATTATGGATTAATATAATTGATTTAATATTTAAATTCAATAAATATGAATTTACTTAAAGCCCGTTCCATAAAGCTCATATGACGTGTCACTTAAATCTAATTGGCCGAAGGGAGTCCTCTTCTAATCACAAGTCACAACTCCTCTATTTTAAAACTATAAATAGGGATCCTTATAACTCAGAATATCGAACCAAGAATTCGAGAATTCAAGTGTTCAAGTTTAAGATTTGAAGAAGTCGAGATCAAGTTCAAGAATGATCAAGATCAAGACCAATAGATTCAAGATCAAGCTCGAAGCCCTTGAATTCAACTAGAAAGTCAAGATCAAGATAAAGTTCAAGTTCAAGATCAAGATCAAGTCCAAGATCAAGATCAAGATCACGATCAAAATAAAGATCAAGATCAAGTCCAAGTCCAAGTTCAAAATCAAGCTCAAGAGCCCTTGAATTATATTTGAAAAGGGGAATTCAGAGAAATTATAGAGATTGTAACACTCACACTTAAATCAATAAAACGATTGTTGCATAATTTTTCGTTCTTGATTATTG
The DNA here is from genome assembly GCA_029582605.1 of Solanum gracilifrons. Taxonomy (NCBI): domain Eukaryota; kingdom Viridiplantae; phylum Streptophyta; class Magnoliopsida; order Solanales; family Solanaceae; genus Solanum; species Solanum gracilifrons. Next base: position 15,210 of record JAJOOH010023092.1, read on the forward strand.
TTTTCTCGACGCGAAATTTTATTGTCTACAATCATATTCTTGGTGTAATAGCAATTTTAATTCCTTAATTATTAATATTTTTATTTTATTTTGATTTCAATAATACACGATTCAATAAATTTAATATTTAATTAATTTAACTTTGTTTTTTTTAATCAAAATATATAAGAAATGTATTATGTTGTCTAGTTTCAGAACTATATTAACCAAAAATATGGATAATAATATAAATTTAACACAATACATAAGTAATTAAATAATAAAATAATTAGTAATTTACAAATTCTTGAAAAACTCACAAATACATTTTTTTTTAAATGTAGGACATTCCAACCAAAAATGCTATATTAACATTATCTTCTAAATCAAGTTTATATTAAATAGTTGTGAGAGATTAAATTCCATCTGTCAAGAAGTTCTTATCCCTAATTAAACGGAGTAGACAAGAAACAAGTTTGCATGTGATGTTTAGGCAGAGAGAAGAATTAGTTATATTCAGTAGCGGAGTTAGAATTTGAATCGCAAATTAAATCGAATTTAATAATTATGAATCAAATTATATACTTACCATAGAAATTCATCAAATATGTATAAATTATTATATAATAATTTAAAAAAAATTTAATTAAAAAATCATAAACTTTAAATTTTAATTCCGTTCCTGATTGTATTATTAGTTTTTGACCTTATAATTTAGATATAACGAAAATAATGATTTCAAATCTACCGAATAAAGAAAAGAGTCAATCATGTATTGGAATAGCACTTATGTAATAAAGAGACAGGACATTAATGAAAGGTCCAACTGACCCATCGACCCCATACTTAGGTTGTTGGATCTCAAATCTCCCTAATCTTAGACATGATATCAATTGATCCACATTTCAAGAAATAAAAAAAAATAAAATAAAAATAAAATAAAAATAAATAAATAAAAATATAAAAAAAAAATAATATATATATATATATATATATATATATAATTTTTGCATTTTTATTGAATTTTATAATGTAATTTATTCATAAGACCATATTATTTATATTGACAATCAAATTCAAGATTTTAAATTTATGAATTGCTGTGTTTGCCACCTATTCACAACTCGTATGGCATATGCTATTGGGTTCACATCTATATATTTAGTAAATTTTTTAACATGTATAAAAGCTCTAACCCAAGGTTATTGTAATTCCGTTGAAATTCTGATCCTTTGATTCACTATTGATTTTTTTTTCATTTCATAATGTATTAGTGAAAATCTGTGTTATAGAACACGATTTTTCAAATTCACGAAAAATAGGCATGGTATGAAACAAATTATTACTGAAATAGTGGACAATTTTCTATTTTTTCTACATGAAAATATATTTTTTTTCTTATTTATTGATTTAATCAAAGTAGTAAAAATTAGGGGTGTGCATTCGGTTTTTCGGTTCGGTTTTGTGTTATTCGGCTTGGGTTTTTCGGTTTTCGGTTTGAAAAATTATAACCCAATCCGAACCAAAAAAAAACTGGTTCGGTTCGGTTTTTCTCTTTTCGGTTTGGTTTTTTTCGATTTGGCTATTCGGTTATAACTAATTAATAACATAATCAAAGTTATATTTGCATGCTTAAAAAATAAAATTTTCATAAAAGGAAAAGTACTAATTCTAGTTTTGCTAATTTTTTTTTGTCATGAAAGTGCAAGTAATATGTGATATTTATAGTTATAATGTAAAACCTAATGCCTAAAATTTAGTGAAATAGGATGGCAGGAATTTG
>JAJOOH010023093.1:0-17183 GCA_029582605.1 Solanum gracilifrons
GATGAAAAAATAAAAATTTAAAATTTAAAATATTTTTTAAAAACAAACTTAAATTTTTTTCTTTTTGAAGGGGGTTGGGGGGCTGATAGGGGAGTTGATAGGGGAGCAGATGGGGGAGCGAGGGTAGTGGGTGGGGGGTAAAAAAATAAAAAAATTGAAATTAGAAATATCTTTTAAAAATAATTTTTAAATTTTTTTGGGAGGGGATAGGGGTAGGGGTGAGGGTGGGGTAAAAAAATTAAATTTAAAAACAAGCTTTAAAATTATTATTTTTTTGGGGGTGGGTGGGTGGTTGGGGGGTTGGTTTGAGGGTAGGGACAAAATAAATTAATTTTTTCAACAAAAACATAATTGTAATTTGAAGTTGAAAGAGAGTTTTGGAAAATGTTTTCCTTAAGTTTTGAAGGGAAGTCATTTTCCTTAAATTTGAGAAAAATGAGTTGATTTGAAAAACATTTTTCAAAACAGTTAATCCAACCAAACATGAGAAGATTGAAAATTTCGTTCATACCAAACACACCATAAGTGTATACCTTTTTGAGAGATTCTAGAGAGATTGTATGTCAAACACACCCCAACAATTTTTTTAGATATTTGTTCAAGTCTACAAAAGGCAAACTACTGAACAATTTTTTCATATTCAGTAAGTGCAATATCATGCTGCTGTTGTTGAAGTTCGCATTTTTAGTCAGTGATGAAGGTCAAATGGCCCAAGCAAGGCCCACTTGTACAATATCTACTACAACAGCCACCTCAACTACTACCCTCTAATTATTTTCATCACTCATTACGAAATTCAGCCTCTGATGCCTAAATATACGTTCGATTTCTGGATTAAGTAAAATCAAAGGAGATCCTTGACCCGTAGTATTTAGCATAAACTGGGGTAACCCTGCAATGGACAAAAACAATATCCAATGTAATTTACAAAATACTAGTCAATTTATGAATTCCTACAAACGATAAGCCTCACTCTTCGGTAACGACGTCAAAATTTTGATATTGCCCAAATTACACCCTCAAATAAGAATAAAGTGCTTGCTGTCAAAATATAATAATATAACTAGGTGAGGGTTGAATCTCACAGAGAGTTTGGTGAGAGAATTTTATAATTTGCGAATGAAATCCAACCTAGTGACTATTATTTTAGTTGGGGTCTTAATAGAGAATTATTAACTAAAACATACTATGGTATTTGCTATTACGCATTAAAGATAAACTAGAATTATGGTTCTTAAATATCGAAATTCAAATAACTAATTTATTATCAACTCATTCAGGTGTGTTCATTATGCAAAACTGACGAATCTATTAGTGTCCTAAAGCCTCTCGGCCCAATTAAGGGAATTTTACCATAAGTCTTTGACGACACTTGGATGTTGAATAATGTATTCATCGTCATGTGTCTCAAGTTAGTTATCCTATTTCTAGCTCAATCTATTAGATAAGGGTTGATAGCTCCATTAATGTTTTTTTTTTTTGTAATCTTAACTTCTTTTGTCAAGCAAGTCAGAATACGTCGGATTATTAATGTTTGCAACCATTAAAATTTTAATCATTACGAGAGAACCTTAATACACAATGATCACCTCTTCATGCAAAAATTTTATTGTAAATAATTAATTATCATTATCTCTACTTTAAGTTTCATAACCCTAGTCATGAGATTTAGTTACTCCTACCTAGTTGTAAATAATAATAAAAGTAATTTTAATAACTAAAAAACATTTGAGATTAAAGAAAATAGATTAAATATGTGGTTAATGCAACTCTTGCAAGAGTATTTTGTTCATACCATAATGATCTTCTCCGAAATCAATAATTAAACCTAAGAACAATTCTAGAGTAGACTGAAAAAAAATAATGATGAAAACTACATTCAAAATGATAGTGCGTAATCCTAAACACATCATTCTTACGACCTATTTATAGTAGTAGAATCGAAATTCTAAACATGATTGGACTCTTCTTTGGCTTGGTCAACTCTACGTATGTAGAATAGGGGTGTGCGATGCAAAGCCTATCATGTAGCAGGCAGGGGGTCCGCGCTGTTTGGTCTATCTCACCCATTTGGTCTTTTTCTCCATGCATCGCATGAAATATCCTCCACAAAATCAGGTGTCTCGTTAAGTACAGTGCGGAGGCCAACGCATTGTGTGGGCCCCGAGCCGTGGACTCTATTTCTTAAGCCTATTTGGGTGCATTTTAGTCTGGGATGCTTCACTTTGAGTATCAATGCATATTTTGCTTCATTCCTTTCCCTTTTTAGCCTGAAATTAGTTTAATTATACATATTAGCTCATCATAACAATTATACATAAAAACATATATTTAAATGTACGTAAGTTTATACTAATAACTTAGCTAAACTATGGATAAAATATGGTACTTAAATGCGTAAATACACCTAAAATCAGTACTGCATATTCAGTACTCAGTAATCACACCATTTAAATTTGTGATTACATACATACAATCGAAATACATATATAAGAAAAATACGTAGAATAGAGTTTAGAGCTCAATCAATATTTTTTCTCATTTTTATAAGTACTTGTGCCCATGTTAAAGAGAATGATATTTATATATTTGTGTTGTATTAAAATCTCTATTATACGTACCCATAAATTTTTTATCATAATTTTAGTTAATTTTAAAGTCATAATTTTTATGATATTATCCAATATAAAATAATGTTCTTGAAAATACACTTAAATATTGAAGAGTATAAAAGTTGGTCAATATTTTAGAGATATTTTCATCGTTGCACATTTAGCATTTTAATATTCATATTTTTTTAATAATAATATAAATATATAGAATGTATATAGATAAATATACGCTAATATATACAGATATAATTAATACTAAACTAAATTCGTAAGACTAATTATTTTTTATTTACCTAAAATCCTAGTCAAAGCATGTTTTAAAAAAGAAAATATTTGATGGAAAGAAAGAAAGGAGTCAAAAATTAGGCGTAGATTTTTCGAATCACATTCTCAATCAAATAGTGTAGTAATTTCATTTTTCTATAAATAGATTAGATTAACACCAATATCATTAAACTTCCAACATTTGAAAAGTCTTTTTGTCAAAAATGTCACAGGGTTCATGCTCCTCTACTCGTACATTACCACATGTTATTTTTCACTTGAACCAACAACAACATACGCATGAAGTGTCTAGATTGATTAATCCTCGAATGTGGGTTAGTTATAAGGTCATCCGTTTTTCATTTAAGGTTCTTGATGATGTTTTCGATAAAGAAATAAAAAAAGAGGAATTTGTGAATGACATGTCTGAGTTGATTCTTGGTGATATTATTGATGAAATTATTAAAGAAAAGAAGGAGGAGGAGGAAGAGGAGGAGACCGAAAAAAAAAGGAAGATGAAGAAGAAGAGGAGGAGAAGGAGGCGGAAGAAGTAAGAATAGGTTGAGGATTAAAAAAAGGAAGAAAATGAAGATAAAGAGGGAAACGAACTAAAAGGAAAAGAAGGAGCTTAAATGGTTTTTTAAAAATTGAATATATCTTAAATAGATGTGTCACAAGGCATTAGTGTCTACCTAATGTCATTTCTATGTTTTATAACCTTAAATCATTTGATATTAATAATATAATTAATGACTATCGCTATCTTTTTATATATATATATATATAATGCCTTTTTTAATCGTCTTATTTTCTTCTCATTTTACATTTCTCTTGATTCTCTTTAAACTATTCTAAAGCAATTGTAGCGGCGTAGATCAAGTCTAAAAATATTAATGAAAAGATTAATTCAAGGAAAGAGGGAGGAGAAAGCTATTAATATAAGAGAGCAAAAGGAAGTGAAAGAAAAATTGTTAGGTCTACAAATTTATTCGTATGACCGATTATAGAAACTATAAGGGGTGACAGAAAACATTCAATTTTTTTTTATTTGATTACATTTAAAATATATTTAATATTTTAAATAAGGTTAACACAAACTGTAAGTGATGACACAAAATATTCAGAATTTGATTATCTGATTATAGTTAACTATATTAAAAATATTAAATATATTTTAAATAATAACCTTAAAAAGTTCTAGTGGTATGCTTATACGTATAAGAGGAGGCGGAGGAGGAGCTGCAACGATAATAATGGTAGTATTAATAGTCGTAGTTTTAATAGTTAAATTTGATTAAATGTTAAATAATTCTTAAAATTAGCTAACGTCTAAATAAGGGTCCTAAAAGCGTATAGTACTATTTTTGTGTAAAAAGTATTAACAATTTGTTGGGAACCCCTTTTCATCATTTAAGGGAAAATTAGCAAACTAGTCACAATCTTTAACATAATTATTAAAAATATGTACACTTTAAAATAATTATTAAAAATGTCAATATTTTAGAAAATAAATTGAATCCTAATATATAATTAATCTTCTTTCCTTTTATTTCTCAAATTAGGCCATTATTTAATTCACTATCCCATAAAAAATCATCACTCACTTACCCCTCTTTCTAGGTTTTACCCCAGATCACTCTTTTCTCTCTCTTCTCTTTTTCACCATTGTTATCTCCTTTCTTTGTTCAAGAAAATCAACTCTTTGAATTTCCTACACTTTGTCTAAGAAATCTCACAATTAATTCCAAAGATTCTTCACCCATTGATAAAGTAAATTCGAAGTCAACAAGTATTTTGTGAAGTTTCTTGTGATTTTGTTTTCATATTCACCAAGTATTTTGTATTTTGGATTTTCCGTCTTTTAATCAGTATTGCTTGATTTTTTTGTGAGTTTGCTTTCATATTCACCAAGTATTTTGTGAGATTTTCCTCTTTTATGTATTTAAGATTTTTCATCTTTTAAGCAATATTGTTCGATTTTTTTGTAATTTTATTTTCATATTTGAGATTTAGTAGATTGTAGAAATCTACATTGGCATCCATACATCATATATTTTTTAATTTTTGTTACATTCATTTTTAATAATTTCAAATTTTGCTTATAGGGCTACTTATGCACAAGTGAATACGGATTTTCAGATTTGAATTTGGTGAACAAAAAATCAGGAAAAAGGAACACGACAGACGAAGAAGAAGAAAGAGAGAGTCAGAGAAGGAGGTTGCAAAAATTGTGTTCATACCGAAATTGTATTCATATTAATTTTGTTTGTCAATTATTTTTCTTTTACTCAACATTTGTATTTGTATTAAGAACATTGTATTTCTTTTTTTAGTTTGTAGTCATTCCAATAGGTATGCCAAATGGATTTGTATTTCTTAAGCATGTATCCTATTTTTTTTCATAGTTAATTTGTATTTATTTTAGAATATTATATCCTTCCTCAACATATTGTATTATTTTCGCTATGTATGCTATTTTTTTTCAGGATCTTGTATTCCTATTTCTTTCATAGTTTTTTTAAAATCAATTTTTGGTCCATGACTAAACCAATTTTAATTGAAAATAAGGCAAAATAAAATTCAGTCTTTACATAGCAAGACTAGGACCAACTGCCTGATCCAAAATGGAAACAAAAAAGTTTCCTAATCTCTAGACTTCTTTGCATCTCATGCTTATAAGTACCCTTCTCTTTTTGTCACCATTTTGTGTTGTTCTTCATTTGGGTATCTTCCAGCTCTATGGTTCTGTCGATCATCTTCACTGGCCTTTGGTAAGTTCCAAAACCTTGCTTTCATTTTGTTCTGTTTTTGCCGTTCTAACCTTTCTTTCTTCCCAGGTTGTCGGTGTTTATCCCCAAGTAACTGATGGATCAAGATATAGTGTGTAGACGCCTCCTCGTGAGATCTCCTTCCCTTCATTTTTCTTTTGCTTCCATTCTGCTGGTTCACCTTTGTGTTCCTCATTATTGTTGCTTGTTTTGGAATGTTGTGGTGGAAGACTCCATTTATCCCTATGTTTGGTAATGCATCTTGGTAACTAGAGCATCTAGATAGTTTAATCTCACATATATTTTCATCGCAAGACAAACAAACTTATATTTGTGCTACTTATTTCCTTTGGGTTTGTAATTACGGTAACAACCTTTGTGAATCTTTGTGTTATGTGTCTGTGTTTTTCTTCCTTCATTGCTGATTCTTGTCTTCATCATTGCCTGCTTATTCTCCGAGTCCTAATCCTCAGATTAGGGATCTGTGATTTGTCCATGTTGATTTGCTTTCTTATGCTTGCTGGCAAGTCTTGAAAACAGTGATACTCATTTGTGTTTTGTGCTTCTATTACTTCATTAGATAGCGCATCTGCCACAGTGTTCCCATCTCTGAAAATGTGTATGATATTTCCTTGTAATGACTGTAGTTTAACCTTTATATCTTCTATTAATTCCCAAGGAACCTTCCATTGCTTTTCTATCATCCTCTTGAGGGTAAGTGCGTATGTTTCCATGGTTATACCTTGTACGTGTAGTGTTAGATAAAACTCCAACGCTTCTTTAATAGCATGGACTTCTGCTTCTGTATTGGTACCCATTCTGATTCCTCTAGCTTTTGCATAAATCAAATCGCCTTTCTCATCTCGAACACAAAAAGCTGAAGCACACTTTCGTAGATTTCCCCAACACGCACCATCAGTGTTGCATTTTAACTTGTCCTTTTCAGGGAATTGCCATGTTACTCCCAAGCAATATAATTTTGGTTTTTATTCCTTCAACAAGCAATAGTGTGAGGCCAACTTTTCTTTCATATCTTCATCCATGGGTACAAAGTTTTGATTAGTTTCCAAACCAACGCTTGTACTTGTCACACCATCTCCATGAAAGTGACATTTCCTCCATGCTTTATCTCATTTCTCCTCTTTCATATGATCCACATTATTATAGCTGGCATCGCTCTATACAATGTCACCAATTTGGGAGTTGTGTCAATTGTCCACCAAATCATTATGATTTGCTTCCAGTGCATATCTTCAATGTCTATCCCTGCAAAATAACAAAATGCCTCCATAACTTAGTAGCTATGGGTGCAGTTAGAAATAGATTGGCCATTGTTTCCTCTGCCTTCTCCTCACAACACCAACACCTCGATACAATGCTAATCTTCATGATTTTCAGATTATCATCTATAGCAATTTTTCTTTTTCAATCAATAAGAAAAAGTTTATCTTGAAAGGCAATCCTTTAGTCCAGATCCTTCTGTACTCCTCCTTCTTTTCATTTCTCCATCTCAGCAGTTCATAGGCTGATTTCATACTGAAATTGCCTTGTGTACTACCCATCCACCAAGGTGTGTCATTCCTCTGTGAATCAGTAGGATGTTTTATGTTTTCCACCACATGTGTTGTCATTTCTTCAGATAATTTGCTACTCAATCCCTGTATATCCCATTCTCCGCCCCTTATTAAATCTTGGACCTCTAGTTCCTGTTCTATTGCATTCTCTCCTTCTACATAGTATAAGGCACCCTGTCGAGTCCAATTGTCAAACCAGAAACTAGAATTTTCAACTTTTACCTGCCACCATATGTTATGTTCAACCTCGTCCTTTACTGTCATCATTTTCCTCCAAACATACGATGCTCTATATCCCCTTGCCATAATTGGGGTGAAATTTTTTGCCATACTTATTCCACATAAACTCACTCCACAGAGAAGATCTAGAGGTTCTGAAGTTCCACCATAGCTTAGCAAATAAAGCTTTAGCCATCACATGTAGTGATATGAATCATATCCCTCCTTCCTCCCTAGGATAACACATTATCCCATGACACCCAGTGTTTATTCCTTGATCCAGTAACATTTTCCCAAAAAAAAATTGCAAAAATTTTGTGGAGTTGATTAATCACACTGACATGAGGGTTCATAGCTGATAGTAGATAAATAGGCATAGATTGTAGGACGTGAGCAATTAAAATGTATCTACTCCCAAAAGACAACAATTTATTCTGCCAAAGACTTAGTCTTTTCCCCACCTTTTTAATCAATTCTTCAAAGTGCATCTTGTTTTTTCTTCCATAGAAAACAGGACGCCCGAGATAAATTAATGGAAATTTCCTTGTCTAATTCATGTGATCCTCTTGATGTGATTAACAACCCTCACCGAAGTCTTCTCATGAATATAGAACATACTATTATCCAAGTTGATCATCTACCCTGATGCCATTTCATAATCTTGAAGTACCTTCATCATCATCTTCATAGATCGTTTCTGTCTCGAACAAATTAGTATGGTGTCATCAGCGTATGATAAGTGATTTGTTTTTGGGGTCCACTTTGGCATACCATAGCCTCTAAAATCCTGGTCATCAAACAAATTATTCAGCTGCCTTGCTAGGACCTTTGCTGCAATGATGAAAAGGGTAGGTGACAACGGGTCTCCTTGTTCGACTCCTTTGGATGATTGAAAAAATCCATATAATTGCTCATTCATCAATACTGAGTACCAGTTGCTGCTAATTAATCTCACAATCATATCAATAATTCTCTCAGAGAACCCAAAGTTTCTTAATACCCTTACCAAGAATTTCCACGACACCCTATCATATTCCTTTGTCATATCCAACTTGACCACTACATTATGTAAATTACTCCTCCTGTTTATATCCCTTACAATCTCTTGTGCCAGCAACACATTCTCTGAAATGCTTCTACCCTTTACAAATCCTGACTGGTTAGGGGAAATAATTTAGGAAGCACTTTTACTATTCTTTCATGCAACAACCTCGATATGGTCTTATTTACAAAAGTGCTAAGACTGATAGGGCTAAGATCACCATAAGTTTTAATCTCTTCCTTCTTTGGAATAAGTACCAGATTAGTATGAGTTACATATTTGGGCAACCCCCATCCACAAAAGAAGGCCTTCACCATATTTGTAATATTTGTGCCAATAGTATCCCAACATGACTGAAACAATTGTCCCGAAAACCCATCAGGACCACTCGCACTATCCCCGTTTAGAAAGAAGAACACATGCTTCACTTCCTCATTGGTTGGCATTATTTCCATCGTTTCATTATCTCCGTCTGTGACCAACTTAGGAATGCATTGAAGTAATTCTATGTTATTCCACTTCTGGTTCTCCATGAAATGTTCCTTAAAAACATTACTGCCTTTTCACCTATATTCTGGGAGTTGCTAATGATATCTCCCTGCCTTGTCTGAATCTCCTTAATATGAAGCTTTCTTCTCTTTCCCTTCACATAAGCATGGAAAACTTGGTGTTTTTATCTCCATCAGTGTACCATTTCATTCCAGCTTTCTATCTTCAGAACTCCTCCTCTATATATCGATATCGCTTCAAATCTGCCTTCGCCTTGCTGAGTAGGCTCATATTCTCTTATGTTGGACAAATTTCTAGCTGCACTTCCTTGGCTTTCACTATATCTTCAAAAGTGGCAATTTTTTGAAAAATATTGCCAAAAGTCCTCTTACTCCAAGATGTCAATACAATTTTGGTCTTCTTCAGTTTGGTATGGACAATATAAAAAGGGGACCCCATAACTTCTTTATTCCAGCATTCATTCATTACATTCTGAAAATCCTTGTGCTTTGTTCAAAAGTTCAAGAACCTAAACGACTTCACAACTTGTTCTTGTAATGCATTACATATCACATGTAATGGTGCATGATCTGAGCCCTGCCTAATTAAGTGATGCACCTCACTATTAGGTAATAAATGCATAAAATCATTATTCCCAAAAACCCTATCCAGTCGCTTAAAGATGCAATCATATTCTATTCGACCATTCCACCAAGTGTAACAACTTCCAACAAATTTTAGCTCATTCAAAGAACATGCGCTAACATAAGATGCAAAGTCTGTCGTCTCCTAGTTGGTCACTGGCAGTCCACTTAACTTCTCAGACTCATTAGTTATAGTGTTGAAATCTCCTCTTACCAACCAAGGACCGATAGTGTTATCAGCAATATTTTCCAAATCTTCCCGTAGTTCCAGTCTCTCCAAAGCACTACACCTTGCATACACTGCCGTTACTGTGAATTTACCATCCTTTCCCCTTAATTGGTACTTCATTGTTAAATGTTGACATGTATCTATTGAATCTGTCTCCACCCAACCATCTTGATTTCTTGGTCTGATAGGGTATCAATTTTTGCCTTCTCCTGTGCAATTTCTTCTTCATTTATTTCACCTTCCTCCATTGATTTGGAATCTTGGTTTGTCACTGATACTACTTCATCTTCATCATTAACTCTACCATTATCATTATACTCCTCCAGTTGAGGGGAAGTATTTTCTGATTGTTTTGAGTCCTTGTGCCTATCCTCTTTGCCTACATCATTTACTGAACTGTGAGCATCGTGTTGCTTGTTGTCGCCATTGGACCCTAATACTTGTTCCCCACTTCTTTCCACTGATTCTAATACCACTTCTTATTTTTGTTGTATTCCTCATTATTTGTTTTCTGCTCCCCACCGGTTTGTACTCTTTTCTCCTTTTCATTGTTTGCCCTCTCATCTTCTTTAGTGTCATCTAGTACCCCAAATTTGTTGCTTGTTGTTGTCCCCTTTTCTTGCACTTGTGGTATGGGGTTCCATTTCTGCTCCACTTTGTCCTTATATGGTTGTCTTCCTCCCTTATGTTTTTCTCCTATGTTCCTGAAAAACCTCATTTTCCCCTACTTTTGCTTTTCCTGTGTCCTCCTTTGGTAATTCTTCATCCCCTCTTCTCACATGCTCCTTCTTGTATTCTTCAGTACCCTCAGTTTCATGATATAGTTCTGGGTGAATTATAAAACATTCATTCTCATTGTGCCCTTGAAGCTTACAGTTCTTACAATACTTAGGCACATAATCATATTTGATGTTTATCCACTTTTCTTTCACTTCTCCAGTTTTCATCCGCATGCCTAGATTTATTCTTTTCGGAAAATCTCCTAGCGAGTCCACTTCCACCTTGACCCTTGCACAATTTGGCCTAGTTTTGTTTTGTGTGGCCAAGTCCACTTGCAATGGTTTTCCTACTGCTACTGCAAAGGAGAACAATGCTTCCTCCCCAAAAAAATTTGGTGGCAAAGCTGGAAAGGAAATCCAAGCAATTGATGTTGATGTTTTCTCCGCTGGATCAAAAAATGGATCCCATTTGAGTGTACGCATTTGGTACGACCTCTAATTATGTGTTATATAGAAATATGGCTTCGATAATAGACTCACATAGTCCTCCAGTCTTGAAGCCCGAATCAATATATACTTGTTGCTCAACTGTCCAATGTTTACCTCTCCTTTCAGTTCACATTGTTTAGGATCAGTCTTCGTAAATCTTGAATATCCGGCCAGCCATACAAAAAATTCCTATCACAGCAAACTGTAAATCTTCTTTGATAATCATCTGATCCACCTCCTCTTCTTCCCACAATATCCTTGGTTCCTCATGCAGATAAGAGATTTGTTTCTTCGGAATAGGTTTATATGAGGTTTAGGGGGGCTTGATCATATTCACATATGTCTTCTTCAATTGTTCTTTTGTCAGTGATATGGTTGTTGGCCCAGCCTCCTCCGGAGAAGGTTGGCCAACGGCCATCATGGCCATGACTCTGGTGCTTTTGGCCTAAGTCAAGGTGCACATGTCCAACGAGGGACCGGGGCCAACATAGTCGATTATGAGAAGGTGAGTTCGGTGATTAGAAAGAAATGGTCTAATTTTAGGCTCAAAGCATTTGGATCAAAGGGAGCATTTATTTTATTTGGTTGGATCCTTCTTTTAGGCAATTTGTGGACTTTTCAGAACAATGTCCTATGATCACTTCCTAACCTCTAGATTAAATTGTCTTAGCAGGACTAACCGGGAAAGTTCTAGTTTTGCACAAAAACTGTTTGAACAATCAACTATTCTCACACACTCTTTGCATATAGTTTCATTATCAGATTATCAGATTACCCAGTTCAAGTTTCAGCGTAAGTCATGCCATCAAATTTATTCATTATCATGTCATACTCAGAGCCAACACATTCAACTTGTCTTAGCCTACCAATTCTAGCACACATAAGCAAATTTGGACGGGTATACTTTTCATAGGCCATCATGCTTCATTCTTTTTCATACTTCTACACATACAATCCTAACACATGCCAGTTTAACATAAATTAAACAGTCTCTTGGGAAAAAAGAACACAGGCAAGAAAACCCCAAAGAGAGGATGTATGAGTTGGGTTATTCAGACTTCACCCTACCACTCACAATTCATTTATCCCATCCCCAACAAAAATAGATGTGATTGTCCCCAATGCATACAAAAACAGTAAAAGATAATGGATTGGGTGAAGCAAACATGCGGCGCATTGCACTGAAGAATCATCAACAAGCGGGTGAGTCAGGTTTCCCGGAGCCCGCTGGAACCATACTTGGGTCACCCTCAGTAGTGCCCACATCAACCATTATAGCACCTTCAGTAGTGCTCTCGGTCACTCTAACCACACCATCAGTGGTGCTCACAACGTCCCTCACGATAGGCGGGACCTCTACAACTGGGGCAGAACTAGATGCTCCTGCAATACTCTCACGCACCCCTCTGTTAGTGCAACTCTTCATCTAAAATCGAAGCCTTCCTAGCCCCATTCTCCTGCCTACGCTATCTCTTTTGGCCTTTTTCCTCCTCGATGCGACTAGAACGATGCCTCTTGCCTTTGCTATGTGTAGGCTAGGCCCGCACCGGCGGTCTCACTAAATAAAGCATCTAGCACCGTATCATCAGCCAATGCAGTAGGTGCAGCTTGAGGCTCAACTGTAGGGTTGGCAAGAATGGCATCAACGTCGGCCTGGAGACTGGCTAACTCGGACTAAAAAGATGATAGATTTATGGTTGGGGTTGGTTGCTCAAGGACTCTCCATTCAAAGGCATCAAGACGCTTATTAACGGCTTGGATCTTCCGATCCATCATGCCCTCCATCCTTCGCTCCATTCTGGCCTCAGACTCGGCTATCGACTTTTGCATCCAAGGCTGGATGTGATGCAACAGTGTGGCCATCTGATCCTCTAATTTTTGTACTCTGGCCAATTGGACAACAGCTACTTCTAATGGTGGTGTGGACCGGGATGAGCTAGAAGCCCCACTAGCAGCCTGGGAAAAGGAGGTCGGTATAGTATCGGTGTGATATGGTATAATGGGGTCACTGCCTTGTGTCTGCCCCACCGTGTCTACAAGATCTGCACCCAAGAAAGGTTCCTCAACCTGAGGCTCTCTGCGAGGTGCCGCCACATTTGCCTCATCTTGAATAAGGCCTATATCCAAAGTCCCTGTAGGGTGGATTAACCTGTCACAATGCCAGATCGGCACTCCAAAGTCCCTGCACAATTGGAAAATCAAATATGGAAAGAGGTAAGTAGTAGAGTTCTTGAATGCCCTCTCGTGAATCTCTGCCAGCAGCATGCGGGTAAAGTCAATCTCCACTCCTGCTACCAATGCTACAACCATGACCGCTCTGTCCCATGTGAGTTGGTTGTCAGCTTTTGTAGGCGACACCCTGTTACGTACCAACAACCAGAAGAACTTGGCCACAAAATTTAATGTTGCCTTTCGGATACCCAACCGTGGTGTGGCGACCCATTCCGCACGCTCCCCATCTGCAGCAATGTATTTAGCTAACCACAGTATAACAACCTCTTGTTGCTCAACATTCCTTTGGAAAGTGCCGCTCCGCACGATGTCCCATCTGTAATCAAACTCTGCTGTGTTTAGTGACCAAAAGTGACCCGTGGTAGGTCCATAGAGAAAGCGGATGATGGTGGCATGTGATATGTCCACCAGACAACCCCGGACCATAGTGGAAATGAGAAGGTCCTAGGCTATGGGCTTTGACCGCTTGGAGATCGAACCACAGAGAGTGGCGGCATAGGAGGCGTAGAACTCCCGTACAATCTCCTCACTATAAGTACCTGGGTCTCGAGCCATCCAGTCACACTTGTGAAGGTTAAAAAGCCGGTGGATGTCGGGGACAGTATGCAAGCTCCCTATGAGGACTCTGCGCTCCTCTGTAACAATTCGGGCCATTTTCTCTTTGCCATTAATCATCTTGGCATCGCGATTGATTTGCCATTGGCCCTCAACACACCATCTATTTAGCTCATCGGCCACTGGAGTAGGGTTCTCATTCCTTGGTATGGGTACTGACTCTGAGCTAGTGGTCTCATCAGATGAGACTTCTTGTTTATTCTGGTTGGACCCTGTGGCTGACTTGGCATTGGACCCCAAAACATGGGCAGACTCGAACCCTGAAGCATGGCTGGACTCAGAGCCTGAAGCATGGGTAGATTCAGAGCCAGACGCAGACCCAGTAGCGGAACTAGATGCAATTCCCAGTTGGTGACCCGATCAGTGTGTGCTCCTCATCAGACTGGGAGACAGTGACTACATTGGGAATCACCTTCTAGGGGATGCCTTTGGTGGCTCGGGGTGCAGTGGGAGAAGTCCTTGTGTTGGGAGGAACCTACGCTGGATCTTTTTCCGTGTCCGTGTCCTCATCTATAAACCTGAAGCTAGGTGCAACAAATTTTGACTTGCCCTATTTTGAGTAGGTGAATAGATTCTTCGGTGCCATCGTACCTGTGGGAGCGATATTAGTGCCAAAACTAACCATAAACAAACAAACAAAAATTTTAGAACTATAAACAAACAGTAACATAGTCCCATGAAAATTTCAGACAGAGGCTACAGTGGACATCCATGGAGGAGACCTACGGTCCGTAGACTGATCTACGGTCCGTGGAACCCTTTTGTGGATCAGAGAACCAACAATATTGGTCGCAGATGGAAACCACAGATGTACAGAACGGTCCGTAGATTGATCTACTGACCGTAGTCCACATCCGTGGTTTCACACTTGGTGAAATTTCAGGTTCATCCAACCACGATCCTAATCTACGGTCCGTAGACAGGGTATCGTGGATGTGATCTGTGCCAGATTTCAGCCATTCTTTATTTTCAAGTCCATATCTTAGACCATTTTCAACAATATCCTAGTCTAACCATATATTTCAACATTGAATCATGCTAGTTTGTCATTCTCAGGATTCCGATTAATCATTTTAACCAAGTATTTAAGACAAACTTTGGAACCCTAAGTCGAAACTTACATTTAGACTTATAATCATAAACAATAAGGCAACACAATCACTATCTATCGTTTCAAGGGTATTGTAACTTCCAATTTTATCATGCAATTACATTTAACAATTACCCAAGGTTAAGACCCTACTCCCGACTTTCTATATTCAATCTATGAATCGAAATTCAAAGTGAGGGGAAAGTCTATTACCTTACAAGCAACGAGGTGTGGGGTGATTGCGTGACGACACTAAGCTTTGCAAGACCAAAGAATTACCTCTTCGTTACTAACCCGAGCACCGGACCTTGTGGGAATTTTTGGAGAGGAAAGGGAATTTAGGGGTTTGGGGAAAATGATGGGAAGATTAATTGGGGAGCTACTCGCGCTCATGATACGGAGTTGAGCATGTCCTCTGCTGGAAAGGATATGACGTTTGTCCATGACCCTCGCAAAGGAAGAGACAAGCAGAACCTAACAGATGGAGCAAATTTGTGCCCAAGAACAACAACAAAGAGTCAATGAATGTTAATGTGTCGCATGTGAAGTTCACTACGAAGGAAGGTAAGAATCAAAGTGTGAGAATGAATTTCCAAGCGTGTTCAAACCAAAAGTTGATCTTAAGGAAAATGCAAGAAAAGGAATACCCTTTCTTGGATTCTGACTTTTCTGATATTTTTGATGAGTTGCTTGAATTAAAGCTCATTGAGTTGCCAAAGATGAAGCGATCTGATAAAGCTGGAAAAGTTGATGACCCAAATTATTGCAAGTATCATAGACTTATGAGTCATCCTCTTGAAAAATGTTTTGTCTTCAAGGATAGAGTGATGCGATTGGTTAGAGAAAAGAAGATTATCCTTGATGATGAGAGAGCTAGTTCTAACCAAATCTCTGTCACATTCGGCTCGCTCAATTCGGTCCAAATATATATCGCAAAAAAGCATGAAGAAGAATCATTGGAGCAAGAAAAATGTCAAGCTGATATATATGGAGATGAAGGTTGGGTTCTTGTGACTAAGCGGAGACGCAACAAGTCAAGCTTATGGAAAGAATCATTTGAGCAACCAATTAGAAAGAAGATGGTGAAGAAACTAGTGAAGCAGAAATCAATCAAGTGCCCAAAGAAGGCAAAGGTAGAAATGCATACAAACAACAACAACATACCCAGTGAAATCCCACTAGATGGGGTCTGGGGAGGGTAGAGTGTACGCAGACCTTACCACTACCTCGTGGAGGTAGAGAGGCTATTTCCGGGAGACCCTCAGCTCAAGAACATCAAATCTAAGTGACAGGAGAGCTATATATAAACATAACAACCAATCCAAAAGATAGTGTCTAATCAACAAAAGATACAATAACATCAAGAAAGTAATGTGAGGAGTGAAACGCAGTAAACAACAATATGGCTAGGACTGCTCCAAACGCTAACAACCCATACCCTCACGAGGGACGGCAACACGCTAACCCTACTAACCTTTCACCTTAATACGCGACCTCCACTCCTTCCTATCTAGAGTCATGTCCTCGGTAATGTGAAGCCTAGCCAAGTCTTGTCTAATCACCTCTTCCCAATACTTCTTGGGCCTACCTCTACCCCTCCGCGTACCCTCTACCACCATTTCCTTGAACCTCCTCACTGGGGCGTCTGCGCTCCGTTTCTTCACATGTCCAAACCATCTCAGTCTCGCTTCCCTCAGCTTGTCCACCATAGAGGCCACTCCCACCTTCTCCCGGATAACCTCATTCCTAATCTTGTCGCTCCTAGTGTGCCCACACATCCATCTCAACATCCTCATCTCCGCAACATGCATTTTTTGGACATGTGCGTTCTTGACTGGCCAACACTCCGCTCCATACAACAAGGCCGGTCTAACTACCACTCTGTAGAACTTACCTTTAAGTTTTGGTGGAATTTTATTATCACACAGTACTCCAGAGGCAAGCCTCCATGTCATCCAAGCAACTCCAATGCGATGTGTGACATCGTCGTCGATGTCACCACTCCCTTGGATTACAGCCCCAAGATACTTAAAACTTTCCTTCTTAGGAATGATCTGTGCGTCAAGTTTCACTTCCACATCTGTCTCATCCAACACATTACTGAATTTGCACCCCAAATATTCTGTTTTGGTCCTACTCAACCTGAAACCTTTGGACTCCAGCGTTTGTCTCCACACCTCCAACCGCGCATTAACTC
>JAJOOH010023094.1:0-18184 GCA_029582605.1 Solanum gracilifrons
ATGGGAAAAAAGCAAAGATTTCCTCAAATGATGAGGACAAAAAATCAAAATCAACTTGTTCTTCATGTGGACACAAGAAGTTGGATATGGACCAACAAAATGTGGAGGCTATAAAAGGAATTAATAGAAATTATGTTCATGAGGCTCATCTAAAATTCCACAAGAATATTGAAGATGAAGATGATGATTATGATGAAGGTGCAAGTTGTGCAAGTTCTGATCTGTTTGAGATTGATATTTTTTCTTCCATTGGATTAATGGGATTGCCTTTATGAAATAATAAATCTTGGTATTAATCTAGCCTTTAATGCAAATGGTAGTTAATTTGCTTTTGTAACACTAAATAAATATATTGAGAAAATTGTATTATTATTATTGGCATTTTTATTAAAGAATGAGAATGCAAAGTAAAAAGACATAATACATGAATACTTTGTCATTCGTCTAATTTTGAATATGCACAAGTTGATACTTAAACTTAAGACAAACACAAATAAGGTGAGCCGATTTCATTTGAGGTACGGTAGTCAACAACTCCCTTGACATTGAAATAGGGCTGAATTCACAGTCTACCAATATCCGTTGAAGTGAAATCCACATCAGTATCATCAATAACGCAGAAGAAATGGACTTTCTAAAGAGTATAGCATGCCCCTATCCTTATCTTCAAGTGTGTGATCTAATAATTTATTGAGTGATTTTTTCTTATCGCTACACTGAAGTCCCTATGAACATGAAAATCAAAAGAAATGTTAATGATTTCTCTTTATATCAGTCTCATTATATTATTTTTTTTAAAAAGGGATTATTTTGATGTAGTTCCCGTGAAAACTACTTATGATCCTAACATATACTTGAAAAGGAATAAGAAATTAAGTGTTTCTCAAATTGAATATGCTAAAATAATTGGGAGAATAACATTTCTCCTGGACCATATTGTCACGCTTCAAGCCTACATTCTGGACGATAATCTATTATTTTCGCCTTCAAATAAGGATTGAGGGGCAAGGGCGCCGCCTTCCAATCCAAAATTCAAGAGGTAATAGATGTAACCTGTTTGGTTTACAAGCAGCCGCCTTTAGTCTTGGGCCGTTGCTTATTCTGAATGAAAGTGAATACAGCGGGCACTTGAGAACCATTGTTGGTCCCCAAGCGAACCCTTGGTCTGACTAACTATAAAAATGAAACTCAATATGATATGCGGAAGACTTAAATAGATGAGCATTTAAATCATTTAAATAAAAGCTTTGTAACATTGTCTTGAAGTACTTAACATGAATAAGTTCCAATAAAATCATAGGGAGAAAAACATGAAAAAAACATCTAACTATGTCTATCTAGGAAGCCTCTATTATTCAAGATAGGTGTCAGAAAAAGATCCACGACACCTCAATACTACTAAATAGAATAATAAAATGGAGTCCTCCGGAAGCAAAGAGGTCTCACCAAAAGTTATCAAGAAGTGTGAAGTGATCTCAACGAACCGTCTGTCGATGATCCCAGACACCTGTATCTACATCATAAAAAAAGATGCAGGTCGAATGACATCAGTTCATTGAATATACGAGTATGTAATATAGCTGAATAAACAAATAACTGAATTGAAGGATTGAAAACAACTCAACTGAATCAATACATGAATATGAAGTGATAACTATTAAAGCCTTACAATAAGATATGCAATAAAAGAAATATGACAATAATATACTTTACTCTGTGGGGAGCAATGGAGGAGCTAGAATTTCAACAAAGGAGTGTCAAAATATAAATAAGTTAAATTGTGTAGAAGTCGAGGAGTGTCAATATGTAATAGATATACATAAAAAATATATTTTTATCTAACTATGCAGTATAATTTTTCGACGGAGGGGTCGACACCCCTCAATTGTATGTGGCTCCGCCACTGGTGGAGAGTTTCGCTAACCGACAACCATTTCTATGAGCCTAGCAATGATACAATGTTTCCCCCACGTTGTAAGGGTCATCCTATACCTTGTCGGGGTATAGGATGCTACTATAACTATGGATCCATATAATATATCTTCTTAGAGGCAGTGAGGAGTCACACGACAAATCGGTGCGATCCTATCCTAAGCTAGCTATGCAATTTTGTGGGACTTGAGTTATAAATATACTCTTATCCAATTCGGTGCTCGATACTACTCCCAAAATATTCAATATTCATTATGCTTGATCACCCTTTACAAAGAAAGGGACTATTACTTTACTTTACTTTCCACTTTGATTTTCTGAAGTACTTTTCAGAAACATCAATTATACTCTTTCTCTTTCTCAACTATCAAATAGTACATATGAAATCATTTGAGTATTCATTTAGAGACTCTGTCCAAAACTTGCATTCAAAACGTATACTTATGGACTTATCTCTTAAGTCCAAGATCGATATATAAAAACTGAAAACTCTTATACTTTTCTGAAAATAGTACTCTCTTTTTCAATATAAAAATGATACATTCGGAACCCTTTAGGTTCTCATAAACTCTTTTTCAAAATAATGCTTTTAAACTTTTTCCAAAATCAATGTAAGGAAAATTATTGGCTCAAAATATTTTTAGTAAAAACTTAATATATATGGTTCATGTGGAATTACATGCATGAACAATAATTTAAGAATTTAATGCATAAAGTATCACAATCTCATAATATAGGCATCTCAAAAAGTGAGGGAAGAACCCTAGATTCAACTGGCTACTGACTGAATTGAGATGTATGGTGTGAGGAGGAACTAGTATAACACTATAAATAACCTTACATACCTGGAAGAATAAAGTTCTTGGCGAAATCGACGAAGTTCGAAGAACGCTTGAAACCCTAGTTTTTCTTCTCTTGGAACCTTGCTCTAATGACTTGAAGTGTTAATGAATGCAAAAAAACTAATTAACACTTTCTAAACCCTTAACTAGGTGTAAATGTCATGGTTTAGGCTTAGAATAGGATTAAAAAGCTTGGGAAAGGACCAAATTAACCCTAGAACACGTGCAGGAAGTTTCTTAAAAAAAAGTGTAGCAAGCCTTCACGGATGGCTCTACGGTTTGTGGAACATTCCACCGGCCGTATTGTCATCCGTGAAACTTTGACTGTCTGACATGGATTTACAAAAAGGGCATAACCTTTTACTCCAAACTCGAAATGGAGCAAACTAGGTGGCGTTGGAAAGAGGACTCATAGACCTTTAATTTGATAGATCAAGGGCCACCTAATTCATTATGTGATGAGAGATATCGTCTTTCGAAGTTGACCCAAGTAAAATCTCATATTGAAACTCGATCGGTAAGAAAGCTTTCAACACAACTTTGTGCTAGGGGATTCTAGTGACCTTAATTCATATCTGAAATCATTTTCACTCTAAAGAATTGACCTTAATACCTAAGAACAATTAAGAATCACTCGGTACGACCTTATACACAAATGAAGAATAGTTCAAGTCCTGACCTAGAAATTTTCGAGATATTACACATATATTAAGATTTGTACTAAATTTTCTGCGTTATTTGGATTCTAAGAGAATTGTGTTTTAATGCATTTTCTCGGTGAAAAAGAATTCTTCTATATCTATTTTTTCTTAAAAAAAGAAATTTTGAAGTTCTATAAATATAGTCATATAGATATTTAATTCTCACATAAGAATACAGTACCATCCACAATTTAGTCATTAAAGAGTTTTGATTAAGAAGAGATTATTTTTATTCTCTCAATAAATTTTATGTTTTTTCAATATTGATTTACAATATATATGGAGGCCACACTTGATCAAACCATATCAAATATTATGTTTTTTTAGTATATTTTTTCTATGTCATCTTATTTATTGTCATTAAGATTTGTAATTGTTAGCTTCCGCATGATACTATGTAATTTCAGTTTCCAAAAATAACATAAGAATCAATGGTTCAACGAGGTTAAAGACTTGTTCAAGACTGATAATTAGTTCCAAGCTGCAGCCAATTTGATGATAATTAATGAAGATACTTGTCCAAAAAAAATTGAAATACTACATAATAAATTTTCAACCAATGTGATACTCCCATCTTCTTTATAAATAAAAATCTATTTTTAACTTATGTTTAATTTAATACATGGACTTCAACTTTCAATCTTTGCTAACTTTTTACACTTTGGCTTCAATTTTCAAATTATGCTTTTTTTTAATGCATGAGCTCTGATTTTAATTTTAATCCGTGCTATTTTTTCACTTAAGAATAGGACTCTGGGTAATGCTAATGGCCAGAAAATTTGGCCAAAATGTGGTTAGAAATTTAAAAAGTCTATAATATTTTTTTATTTTAAAATAAACTGATCTTTTTTCCACTTTTTAATTAAAAGGTATTAAAGTTAAAAAGGTAGAATAACATAGTGTGAAATATGTTATTTTATCATTCTGGCCAAATTTTCTGGCCAAAAGGATTTTTACATAGGACTCCAATATGATTAGTTTGTGCTATTCTTTAATACACATGACTCCAATTTTAATTTGAACTTTTATAAATATAAGTTCTTTTATTCTCATTAAAGAGTTTGCTTAGGGAGAGAGATTATTCTTTTTACTTAATAGATTTTATGTTTTTTTTAAATATATAAGTATGTTACTTAATCAAATTATATCAAATTTTATTAGGTTTTGTTATTCTTTTGTCACGATCCAGACTATCGTGATTATCACCTACACTAATCCTCCGGTGGGAGAACCATTACTACAACTCAAACTAACAACTCAACCAAAATACCAAGGCATTTAAGTTACGACAGCAGGTTAAATAGCTAAAAACTGAAGTTCTCATAACCTTAAAATGATCTAACAACTAAACAATGCGAAAAATACGCCTAGAACCTGAAAGTCAATGTACCAAAACATCTAAAGTTCAACAAGTCTAAACAAGAAGGAATACAACCCCAACTAATGAACTAATAACTAACTAGAAAGTCTACGTCCGAAATATGGACATAGACGGAAAGAGAACTCATGGCAGCCTGGAAGAACTGGCTCACCCTTGAATTCGAACGACGATCACTGATCTTCTAAGCGAGGTTTTTCAATAGCCGCCTGAAGATGCCCTATACTCAACAATGAAAGAGCAAGTGCAGTATCAGTACACAACCACAGTGTACTGGTAGGATCACGCGGCTATCCTACTAAGTGCAACATATATAAGTCATACATCTATATAATCATAAGTATATATCGAACATATACAATATAATCATCATTTTATGATCAACGAACAATTTCACGATTTTCAAATATCACAGTTATATCAAGTCTTTGGTCCTCTCACGGAACCCAAATCCAAACTGTTAGCAAACCAGAACATGGTACCCGATCCAATGATTATGCCGGAACATGGCAACCAATCCCATATTTATGTCGGAACGTGGCAACCAATCCAAGTTAGTGTGTCGGAACGCAACACCCAATTCATTCAACAAACAACAATCACAATCACAAGGTACATTCTCATAATCATACAATCAAGTCATGATTCATGGAATTCATCATTCATATATTCTCATTTACAATTAGTGTGATCAATAATGCAACATTCGCATACATACATGTATCATAATGAAACAAGAACAAACATACATCACACATTCATAGAATCACAACCATCACCTACCTCGAAACAAGCTTGAAACCCCAAGAAACTTGATTATTCCCTTTCCGAATTCATTTCGCTTGTTCTTGGTCTACAAATAATCAATAAAATACGGAAATCAATAAACAATCACTAATTACTCGGATTACTAACAATTCTAACAACCCTAGATCATACCATGATCCCACTACCCAAATTAGGGTTGCTTCCACCATAAATTTCAGGTCAAAACCCTCCTTCATCGATAATTACCCATTAGATTACATTCTACGGATCAAAAAACGAATTCGGGGAGTTAAAACCGTACCTTTAGCCTTAAAGATGGTGGAAAACTATCAAGAATCGCTTGGGGTTCGTCTCCTTACTCTCAAAGTGCAGAATAAAGATGTTTTGGGGTTTATTTCCGACTTAAGTTGTGTCGGGCCCGCCACAGCGGTCCTCACCCGCTACAGAGGCCCCACCCTGGCGACATAAATTACCGCCAAAGCGGCTTGCACGAAATAATGAGCTATTTTAATAATTCCAAGACCCCATTTCACAATGCACCTTCAACCAACGACACTCAGAAACTACATGTTCACGCTAAGATCAATTTCGAGAGTTCTACGGGCAAGAATTCAATTCCGTAAAGTCGTACGAGTTTCTTAATGACTTATCTATCTACTCATGTGATCAAAATCATAATTAGATCAATCAATTGCTATCATATTTCCCTAGACCTCACAGACTCCGAATTCGTCCAAATCTGGACTAGGTTGGGAAAATTCAAGTTACTACGAAAAAGTTTTCCGACCCAAAAAATTTTCCCCGTTGGCTTTTCTATAACGACGAAATTCGATCGTTACAATAGATACCAATTTACCCTTCACTCGTCCCCGAGTGACAAACTTAGGAAAAATAGGCTAAGGAATGAATAGAGTAGTACCTGAATCGACGAACAATTGGGGATACTTGTTTCGCATGTCCCTCTCAATTTCCCAAGTTGCTTCCTCGACTGGACGATGCTTCCATTGAACTTTCACGGACTTAATTTCCTTGGTCCTCTACTTACGCACATAACGATTAAGAATTGCAATTGGTTCCTTCTCATATTGAAGGTCTTTGTCTAACACAATTGAGTCTCACTTAATGATGTAATCCCCGTCACCATGATATCTCTTCAACATGGACAATACCGAATGAACTCTCAATAGATTAGGAGGTAAATCCAATCTATAAGCCACTGGATCTACACATTCAAGAACCTCAAAGGGACCATTGTATCGCGGACTTAGCTTGCCCTTCTTGCCAAATCTCATCACCCCTTTCATGGGTGATACTTTAAGAAGAACATTCTCATCGGTTTGAAACGCCATCTCTCTTACCTTATGATCTGCATACTTCTTCTGTCTACTCTGGGATGCTAGAAGTTTAGCTTGAATACTCTTCACCTTATCTTGGGCATCCTTCACCAAATCCACCCCAAAGGCTTCACATCTCCAGCCTCAAATCATCTTATGGGTGATCTACATCCCCTCCCATAAAGTGACTCAAATGGTGCCATATCAATGTTGGAGTGATAGCTATTATTATAGGAGAACTCACACAAAGGTATGAATTTATCCTAATGCCCTCCAAAATCAATCACAAATGCCCTCAACATGTCTTCTAACACTTGAATAGTCCTCTGTGACTGCCCGTCTGTCTGTGGATGGAAGGTTGTACTAAAAGTGAGTTGTTTGCCCAATTCATCATGTAACTTCCTCCAAAACTTAGATGTGAATTGGGTACCATGGTCTGAGATGATAGAAAGGGGCACCCCATGCAACCTCACTATATCTTTCACATAAACTTTAGCCAATTGTTCAGCATTATAATATATTCTTACTGGAATAAAATAGGCTGACTTAGTCAATCCGTCAACCACCATCTAAATAGAATCAAATTTCCCCAAAGTCTTAGAAAGACCAACCACAAAATCCACGGCTATCCTTTCCCACTTCCATTTCAGAATTGACATTTCTTGAAGCAAACATGCAGGCCTTTGATGTCCATACTTCACTTGTTGGCAATTTTGACAATTCGCCACAAACTCCGCTATATCCTTCTCATGCCCAACCACCAATAAATTCACTTCAAATCTCGATATATCTTGGTTACCCCCGGATGAATGGAATATCGCGAACCATAGAATTCTATAATAATTTCTAAATCAAGTCATCAACTCGAGGAACGCAAATCATTCCTTTAAAACTGAGCACACCTTTTGCATCAAGAGTGCTCTTTTGTGCCTTACCAATCGCAGTCTTCTTATTAAGTTCATTCAAATTTTCATCCTCAAATTGTTTGGCCTTGATCTCTTCAATGAATGTGGCCCTAACTTCAATGCTAGCTAACACCCCACCTCTTTCTGAGATGCCTAACTGCATGAACTTAAATTCCAAGGTCTGAATTTCCTTAGCCAGAGGTCGCTTGGTTACACTCAAGCAAGCTAGAATACCCATACTCACCACCTTTCAACCCAAAGCGTCTGCCACAACATTAGGCTTACCCGGATGGTATTAAATGGTCACATCATAGTCCTTGAGTAACTCCATCTACCTTTGTTGTCTCAAATTTAGATTATTTTTAGTGAACACATACTGCAAACTACGATGATCAGTAAACACTTCACACTTGACCCCATAGAGATAATATCGCCAGATCTTAAAAGCGAACACTGCCGCTGCTAACTCCAATTTATGTGTTGGGTAATTTCTCGCATGCACCTTCAATTGACGTGAAGCATAAGCTATAACATTTTTATCATGTATCAACATAACACCCAAACCAGAATGTGAAGTATCACAATAAACAATAAAATCCTTACCTTCTACCGATAATGCTAGAATAGGTGCGGTGGTCAAAAGAGTCTTGAGCTTTTGAAAGCTCTCTTCACATTTTTCATTCCATTCAAATGATATCTCCTTTTTGGTCAAATTTGTCAAGTGAGTGGCAATAGAAGCAAAGTTCTTCACAAATCGACGATAATAGCTAGCGAGCCCAACAAAACTCCTAACTTCCGTAACAAAGCTAAGCCGAACCCAATTCTTAACCGCCTCAATCTTTTGGGGATCTATCATTACCCCTTCTTTTGAAATTACATGTCCCAAAAATGCAACAGAACTCAACCAAAATTCACACTTAGAAAATTTAGCATACAACCTTTGTTTCCCAAGAACACCCAGAACAATACGAAGATGGTCGGCATGTTCTTCCTCACTTTTTGAATAGACCAAAATATCATCAATAAATACTATCACAAACGAGTCAAGAAATGGCTTGAATACCTCATTCATCAAACTCATAAAAGTTGCACGTGCATTAGTCAATCCAAAGGACATAACTAGAAATTTGTAGTGCCCATAACGGGTTCTAAACGCCGTCTTGGGGACATTCTCAAGCCTAATTTTTAACTGATGGTAGCCATACCTTACATCAATCTTAGAGAAAACTGATGCACCTTGCAATTGGTCAAAAAGGTCATCTATTTGAGGCAAAGGGTACTTGTTTCGAATAGTGACCCTATTCAATTGCCGATAATCTATACACATTCTCATACTACCATCATTTTTCTTAACAATCAAAACTGGAGCACCCCATGGGGAAGCACCAGGGAAAATGAATCATTTATTAAGAAGTTCTTGGATTTGAGCCTTAAACTCTCTTAATTCCGCTGGAACCATGTGATATGGAGGGATAGAAATGGGACAAGTATCAGGTTCTAAACCAATGCAGAAGTCTATATCCCTATCCAGAGGCATACTAGGCAAATCATTGGGAAACACTTCTCTAAATTTTGACACTACAGGAATAAACTCAATAGATGGAGACTCAACCTCAGCATCCCGAATATGAGCCAAATAAGTCAAACAACCCTGCTCTACCAGTTTGCTTGCCCGAATGGAGGATATGATCTTAGCTTGCTTAAGCTTGTACAACCCTTCCAACTCTAACTTTTCCCTTCCTGGAATTTCTAGAGTTTCAGACTTAGTATTATGATTAAGCATAACATAATAGGGGGACAACCAATTCATGCCTAATATTATATCAAAATCAGTCATATCCAAAATCACCAAATCAGCCCAAGTCTGAAAATCCATAAACAAACTAGGACAAGCACGATAGACATAGGTGACTATGACAAACTCTCCAACTGGGGTAGAAACATGGATAGGGGGATCAAGTATATTACAAATCATAGCAAATTCTGAGGCAAATTGCACAAATACATAAGAATAAGTAGAAACCGGATCAAACAACACATTAGACATACGGTCACAGACAAGAATAGTACATATGATCACTGCGTCAGACGCCTCTGCCTCATTCTTTCCCGAAAAGGCATAACACTGAGCCCTATCATCTTGATGAGCTATTTCCCTGCCTGGTTACACGTTACCCCTACATTCATTACCAATTCCTCTACCTTCACGGCCTCGCTAATTACCTACTCACCTACCTTGTAGATGCCCTCGACCATTAATACCACTTTCCGCTGGTACCACTGCTCTAGTTTGCTGCTGCGCGGAATCCATCATGCACAGATGAGGACAATCTCTCATCATATGCCCAGGTTCACCACAGTTGTAACATGTACGATCAAAAGATGCCTGTTGCACGCCAAAGGTGCGACTCCCTAGCTATCCTAAATCAAATTATGAAGTGGAGTTCCTGCGTAATTACTTGAAGAGGCGGGCATAACGGATTGAATTGGCATGGCTGCAAGTGTTGGCCTCTTTGACCCATTGGAATAATAACCTTGAAAGTTATCCGAGTTCTTGTCCCTTTTAGCCAATGCCTTAGCCTGACCGTCTCGCCTTACCTCCTCCACCTTCTTAACAAAGTATGTTACCCCCATTAAAGCTCATCTTTGCAAAGGTCATATGAACAGACAATACCTGCAACTCAGAGTTTAATCCCCTAATAAATAAATGGATCCTCTCATCCTCAATAGTCACCAATTGAATAGCATATCAAGATAAAGCATGGAACTTGGCCTCATAAACGGCCACAGACATACCACCTTGCTCCAAATCCATGAAATCACCCTTCTTGCGATCTCTCAAAGTCCTAGGCACTTATTTCTCTATAAATAGAGCATGAAATTGGGTCTAAGAGAGTAGGGGTAAAGTTGAAGATATGCATTCCACATAAGCTCTCCACCACTGCTTAGCCTCACCTTGAAGTTGAAAAGTCACGAACTCAACCCCATGTTGATGGAGAATTCCCAACTTATGAAGCCTCTCATAATAGTCTAAGATAAACTCATAAGCATCCTCACTCTCAGAACCAAGAAATACATGAGGATTTAGCATCCAAAACTTATTCAACATTTCATGCTCATTACAAGTCATAACAGAACCCAACAAAGAACGGAAGAAAGCACTATTACTATAACACCCCACATTTTCGAAAAGTATAAAATTACTCGTATCTTGGTGGAAAGACAAGGAGGAGGGGTAATAAATTAAGAATGATGTGGTATGTCATATTTTAAGTGTTCAACTGTTGTATTTCAAGTTTTGAAGTTAGGTCAGTGGCAAAATAAAAATTGGCGAAAGTTATCGTAAGTTCTTTTTTATAGATTTCTCTGAAATTTGGGTCAAATGTCTTGGATGTTTTATCCCAATATTTAAAGAGTTATAGGGCCCACCACCTATGAAATCGAAGGTCTACAAGTCTAGTTTCCAATGCATTAAACTGTTCGTTCATAACACTTCAGAATAGAGAGATATTTGCGTTTTCGTGGGACTGCGTAAGCAGGCACGTGAGGTGGGGACCTTGGTCAGTGGAACTTTATATATATCTCCTTCTTCGATCTTTTCTTTCATTTTTAGCTAAGAAACAGAAAAATTAGAGAAACTCATTTCTAGGATCAACTAAAGTATAGATTTTCTCAACTTAAGTCCTTGACGAAAGTTGTTTACGCGTTGGGCTCATTATCGTGGTATAATTTATTTTAACGATTTCGTAGCATATCACACTATAGTGTTGGGACAGCAAGGGTTTGGACATATTTGAAGGTTTGAGGCGTATTATGAACTTAAGATCGAAATAAGACCCTTTTTTCATCAACTCTAGCTTTTATAAGCAGCAAATACCAATTTACGACGGAAAAACATATCTTTTATCGGATTGTCGTGGTATCTTCTATTTTTGTGTGTTGATTATGGTCCTGCCTTATTGTAGTATCGAAGGGGTTATGAGTAAAGGTCTTTAGGCGACGTGAATTCATCGACAAAGGTATGTTAAGGCTATTCCCTACTTACGGCATGTTTCCTTAAAGATTAGGCAAAATGTAATTGGGCTACTATCCTTGTTATACTTGTAGCTATTATTGTTGATTGTTGGCTACTCGAGTTGATATAATCCTCTCTTGTCGGGATTCTTATTCATTTAGTAGCGTCCTTATGTTGGACACGACTTAGAAGCTATTTCTATAGGTTACTTATAACTAAATTGCTCGTTTTAGCGATTGGATTGTTATTGTTGCCCTTAGGGATATTGTGGTTAGCTGCAGGAATGTGATATATGCCTAAAAGGGCTATGTTCTGCCTACGGGCTATATGGATGCCTAAAAGGACTATGAGTTGCTTACGGGGCTATATTGATGCCTAGAAGGGCTACGAGTTGCCTAGGGGGCTATATTGATGCCTAGAAGGGCAATGAGTTGCCTACATGACTATATTGACGCCTACGAAGGCTATGTGCTTCTTACAGGGCCATATGGTTGCCTAAGAGGGCTATGAGTTGTTTATAAGCTATGTTGATGTCTAAGAGAGATATGTGCTGCCTACTGGGACATATTAATGCCTAAGAGGACTATGCGACTACCTACGGGGCTAAGGGACTATCGATAGGCGTATATAGACTGATTGGCACCTTCCGAGCTTATGGGGGCCTGAGTAGGTGGTCTTGTGTGTTGTTTGTACCTGCCGAGCTTATGGGGGCTTGGTTAGGTTGTTGTTTTATTATTTTTGATATGTTTAGATTTATGAGCAGGTCAGTACACTTATCTTATCCTTGATTTATTTATCGGATAATTCCAGTATATTATGATACCTGCTCATAGTCTATTGCCTTTCATACTCTATACATTATTTTGTACTGACGCCCCATTGCCTTGGGGGCGCTGCATTCATGCATACAGGTCCCGACAGACGACCCAGTAGACCTCCTCAGCAGCAGGATTGACTTTTATTCTATTGGCTAGCCCCTCCTTAGGTTTTGTTGTATATATTTTTATGGTTAGGTTGGGGTCCTGTCCCGCCAAACTGTACTACTCTTAGAGGCTTACAGACTAGTTTGAAGGGTGTATAGCTACGTGGCCATGATGGTCTAGTTTGTTGGTTTGCTGAAGCTTGTGAGTTGTTTGATGTACTGTCTTGATATATACATGCTTTCAGTTTTGGTATAGAGATCATGGTGGCCTCATCGGCCCAATCAAGACTTATGTGCTAGTAGGCTATTTCTTTATATGAACTCTTGGGAGTAGCTGTTTCGTTTATAGATCTGTTGACAGAGGTCTTGCTGGCCGATGGCTTAATTTTAAGTTGAGATATACTTGTTTGTTTTCTTGATTGCATGTAGCTGTCATGCGGTAGTAGCAAATGGTTCAGCAGGGTCGGCTCGAGCCTGAGTTCTGGTAGTAGGAGTCAGTTGCGCCCCTTGAATCTGGGGCGTGACAATCACCTTTAGTTCCACCCACATTGGGCACAGTGCTAGCAACATGGGGATTAGTAGGAGCTTGAGTTGCTCGAACAGAGGAAAGCACTCCAAAACCAACCAACCCTTTCAAGAATGACATGATCTACTGAGCTAACATTGGGTCGATGGGAGGAATGCATATTGTCTCAGCCTGCACCTCTTCCTCTTGCCCAACATTCTCATCATTCTCAACCTATACGTTCTCCTTTGTTTCATCATGATGCGCAGGAGGGTCCTCATTTCTGGAAGCATCTTTAACCGATGCTCCATCCCCAGTAGGTGTTACTCTTCCTCAGCCTCTACCCCTAGCTCTTCCTCTACCCCTGCCTCGACCACGACCTCTCGCTGCAGTTTCCTCAGCTGGTGCATTGACGGGAGCTACGGGCCTGACGCCGTTGAATCTAGTATTAACCATCTGCGGACAGAAGAGTGAAGGAGGTTAGATACCAATTTGAATCGCCAAATACCAATTAGAATCAAGTTATAGCACGAAACGAGACAAAAGAAAGTAGAGGGATTTCCAAAAGTCCTATAGCCTCTCGAAGAAAAGTACAGACGTCCCTGATACCAACTTTGTCACGACCCAAACCTAGGCTCTGATACCAACTTTGTCACGACCTAGACCATCGTGATTAGCACCCACACTAATCCTCCGGTGGGAGAACCATTACTACAACCCAAACTAACAACTCAACCAAAATACTAAGGCATTTAAGTTATGGAAGCAAGTTAAATAGCTAAAAACTGAAGTGCCCATAAACTTCCAAATGATTTAACAGCTAAACAATGCGGAAATACGCCTAGAACCTGATGTACCAAAACATCTAAAGTTAAACAAGTGTAAACAAGAAGGGATACAACCCCAACTAATGAACTAATAACTAACTAGAAAGTCTAAGTTCGAAATGTGGACATAGACAGAAAGAGAACTCATGGTAGCCTGGAAGAACTGGCTCACCCTTGAATTCGAACGACGATCACTGATCTTTTAAGCGAGGTCTGTCAATAGCCGCCTGAAGATGTCATGTACTCAATAAAGAAAGAGCAAATGCAGTATCAGTACACAACCATAGTGTACTGATAGGATCACGCGGCTATCCCACTAAGTACAACATACATAAGTCATACATCAATATAATCACATGCATACATCGAACATATACAATATCATTATCATTTTACGAACAACGAACAATTTTATGATTTTCAAATATCACAATTATATCAAGTCATTGGTCCTTTCATAGAATCCAAACCCAAACCGTTAGCATACCGAAATGTGATACCCGATCCAATTATTATGTCGGAACGTGGCAACCGATCTAAGTTAGTGTGTCGGAACGCAACGCCTGATCCATTCATCAAGCCACAATCACAATCACAAGGTACATTCTCATAATCATACAATCAAGTCATGATTCATGGCATTCATCATTCATATATTCTCATTTACAATTAGTGTGATCAATAATGCAACATTCGCATACATACATGTATCATAATGAAGCAAGAACAAACATACACCACACAATCATAGAATCACAACCAACTTACCTCGAAACAAGCTTGAAACCCTAAGAAACTTGATTCTTCCCTTTCCGAATTCGTTCCGCTTGTTCTTGGTCTACAAACAATCAATGCACGTACAATACGAGAATCAATAAACAATCACTAATTACCCGGATTACTAACAATTCCAACAACCCTATAGATCATACCCATGATCCCACTACCCAAATTAGGGCTGCTTCCACCATAAATTACAGGTCACCCCCCCCCCCCCCACAATCATAATTACCCATTAGATTACGTTCTATGGATCGAAAAATAGATTCGGAGAGTTAAAACCTTACCTTTAGACTTAAAGATGGTGGAAACTGTCAAGAATCCCCCATGGTTCGTTTCCTAACTCTCAAAGTCGAAAAGTGTAAAATAAAGACGTTTTGGGGTTTATTTCCGACTTAAGTCGTGTCGGGTCCGCCACAGCGGTCCCCACCCCACTACAACGACCCCGCCCTGGCGATATAAATCACCGCCAAAGTGGCTTGCACGAAACAGTGAGCTATTTTAATAATTCCAAAACCCAATTTCACAACACACCTTCAACCAACGACACTCAGAAACTACCCGTTCACGCTAAGATCAATTTCGAGAGTTCTACTCTCCCGAATTCAATTATGTAAAGTCGTACGGTGACTTATCTATCTACTCATGTGATCAAAAGTATAATTAGATCACCCAATTGCTACCATATTTTCCTAGACCTCACATACTCTAATTTCGTCCAAATATAGACTAGGTTGGGAAATTCCAAGTTACTACGAAAAAGTTTTCCGACCCAAAAATTTTCCCCGTTGGCTTTTCTATAACGACGGAACCCGATCGTTACATTTCTTTGTCATCTAATTTATCTTTCTCAATATTTGTAATTATTAGCTTTCGCATAACGCTTTGTGATTTCAATTCTAACACTATACTCAACCTAATTTATATAGCTTATGTTATTAGTTAATTGAGTAGATATACTCATAATTCCAATAGTTATATTGAAGTGCTCTTCATTAAGGGTGTTCGTGGTCTATTTTGGATCGGTTATTGATTAAAATCAAAACCAAACCAATCTAGTCAGGTTTTTAAATTTCTAAAACCAAACCAAACAAAAAAAATAACCATCAATTTGGTTATTATCGGTTTGGTTTGGTTTGGTTCTGTTTTTCTATTTATTCGGTTTGAAAGTAATAATTTTTTGAGGACGTACGTATCTCGATAAACACAAACACGTAGTACATGAATAATCCACAGAAAAGCTATTGTTGATTCAATTAAGCAATACCAAAGTTATCATTACACGAACAATGTGATTCAATTAAGAGAAAGTGTGACTATTTTATATAAAGTAGGGTAGGTAAACACTAAAATGAATTTTGATGGATTTTGACTTAGGGTTGTTATAGTTGGGCTAAAGTTTTGGACTTGAGAAAATGATAAAGTTAAAGACTTAAGTTAATTAAAATTAAACAAAATATTTATATTCTATTTATGAATAATATATTTATAAAATTTATATATCTAATTTATCGGTTTGGTTAGGTTATTTTTGTGGTTGTTTTTAAGTAAAATCAAACCAAATAATATCGGTTTTCAAAATTTAAAACCAAACCAAATATCAATATTTTTAATTGATTTGGTTCGGATTGTAATTCGATTTGATTTTTCAACCATAACCATGAACAACCTTACTCTTCATCATTTGTTAAGTAGTCGAGAGGTATTATGAAAATATAATTGTATTTTAATGGAAGCCCATGGATTGCAGATAAAAACATAATCAAGCAAATCAACAAAGTAAATAGCATGTAGCTTCTTGTCTTAAATCTAATCTAGTTTTAAAGAACAAAAAGAAGCAAAAACAAAGAGATGAAGCTATTACACAACACAAACTATCCACCAACCGACTACATTATTATTTGATTTTATTGAACTGACATTTTGATTCTATTTGATTACTTTCTTGCAAAAATTACAGCCATACATTGTTTGATTGATTGATAAAGTAAGTAATAGGCATAATACATAAACATATATTTTAACTTAGTCTTAACTAACATTTATATTTTCTAATTTTGGATGTGCATAAGTAGACATTTAAACTTATAGTACCTCTGTTTAAAAAAAGATTGACCTAGTTTAACTTGAAACAAAGTTTAAGAAATTAAAGAAAACTTTTCAACCTATTGGTCCTAAATCAAAGTTATATCAAACGTACCAAAATATCCTTTAATCTATTGAAAACTAAAATTAAAGTATTGTAGAAAAAGGAAAGGAGTCATTATTTTTGAAATCGACAAAACAAAAAGTAAGTCATTCTTTTTTAAAATGGAAGAAGTATAAAATTAAAGAAGTAGACATAGTCGTCCTACATGACGTTATGTGTGTATTATGTCACATCGAATATGTATGTTTATTTGTTTAATTTTCTATAAATTTAAATATCTATTTGTGTCTAAAATTGAAAGACATAATAAATAAATATTAGTTGAAGTCAAGTTGAATAGTATTTATATGTCATGTCTAAGTAATATGATTACTCCTTTTTTTTTCCTTCTTTATTTGAAAAAAACTAACATGTTGCTCGAATGACTTCCACTATAATTTTCTTGTTAGATTTTGAGCAGACAGAAATTATTTTTGCACTAGGACCTATTGGTTAAGTTTCTTTGGTACGTTGCAACTTGCAACATCTTCCCTATTAGGGTGTACATGGTCGGATTAGTTCGGATTTTTCAAATTAAATTATTTGTGTTGAATTTTTAAACTTATAAACCAAATCAAACAAATAAAATTCGGATTTTTCAACCTCAAATTTTTTCAGGTTTTCGGATTTTCGGGGTTTTCGGTAAAATATTCATACAAACATAAAATTAACTTGTACTTCAAATATTTCTTTAGTCCTACCAAAATACAATTATCTAATTAAGGTGTTGCTTAAGAAAATAACACAACATATGAGATGATTAATGACACTAAAATATCCAACAACAAAAAAATAATGAAATCGCATAAAACAAATATTGTAAATTAATAAGTCATAATGAAAATAATCATAATTTAAAAGTACTAAATCATGCTAAAATAAGTTTAATAAGTATTAGCTACATGACTAAATATTAAGGAAAAAATAAAATTAGATTATGTATTTTAATTGTCTAAATCAATGTAAAACTAAAGAACAAATATTCAATATTATTGTCATTCTTAGTGTTGAATTGATTTTCTTTTAGCATTACTATTAATTTGATTTTGATTTGAGTTTTATAATTACCAACATCTATGGATTATAA
>JAJOOH010023095.1:0-15608 GCA_029582605.1 Solanum gracilifrons
TGCATGCATTGATAATTCTTTCGTTTAGAATTCTTTTTAACGGTGGCCAACGTTAGAACTCGCCTTGTTACTACTTGCCGGACCAAGGAGGTAATTAAGAAGAAAAGAATTATCAACATAGATTTAGTGTGATACTATCTAATAGGCTAGTGTCAATTGGTGCAAAATAATAACTAAGCCAAACATCGATTATGAAGTCTAATATGAGGTAAAGGTAAGGGTTAGTAAATTATACACACGTAGCCGGACCAAGGTGCGGGGTGAAATTCTCTAGATGCCGGACCAAGGATTTAGAGATACCTAACTTATCACTTTGCATGTAATACACTAGAAAAGGATTGTTGTTACTAGGATTGCTGCGTTATGAGATTGTGGGGAACATGTATACCCTAGTTATTTCTCTTATGTTGATAACAACCTAAGTTGAGTTTGATTATTGATTACTTATTAAGTTCTTGCTATTTGTTTTACACAAACGCAACCCCCCTTTTTATTATCTTTTTCTGGAAATAACATGACTAATTGAATATAATTGTTAGTTAAAGTAAAGTCTAAACCATTTTCCTCGTGGGATCGATCCCAACCTACAAGTTGGGTTCTTTACTTGATAACGATCGCTTATACTTCTGTAAGGAGGTGTAATTTGAGCGTATCAATCTCATAAACCATTTATTCAAGGACTAACATTTCAACTCCACAACTAGGGCATGCTCATAATCAACCCATGAAGCCTATATGCCAATCTACTCAAAGAACTATCTCATTTCAAAAAAAATGCATATAAGTCATTTCTAACAAAACCTAAGCACTTTCAGGAACATGCATATAGAGAAGTCATGGGAATACATAAAGCACACCATCACCTACTAGATAGGCACACTATCCCCCACTTGGGAGTAAGCCTACACAAACTTTTGTAAGCATCATGCATACTAAAAACAACTTCACAATACAACATATTAAGTCAAAACTGACAAGAAATCTAGAAATTTACTACAGCATGAAACATATACTGGAAGGGACATGAGGAGATCACTCTTGATCTTCTCTATATTGGAGAGCACGAACCTATTCTTATTTTGAGGCTCCACATACCTACTACTAGATGCAACTTGCTTACCTTTTCTTCTTGTAACCTTAGACTTAGGGTAATCTTTCATCATGTGGCCACTCTCACCACAGCAAAAGCAACCCTCTCTTCCGGCCAAACACCTACCCTCATGCCTCTTACCACACCTAGCACAATAGGTAAATAGGGACTCATTACCTATCCTTTCTGGCCTAGGGGTAGACACCCACTCATCCTTATGCTTAGGAGTATTAGAAAAGCCTTGTACGGAAAACTTTTGTCGATTCATAGAATGACCATGTCCACCGGACCCATCATTAAAGGACTTATCACCATCCATCCTAGACCTCTTCTTCTCCCTAGCCATCTCCTTCTTGAGTTTTGACTCTTCTATTTGTTGGGCGAACCCCATGATGCGTGAGATATCCATATCATCAACAAGCATTACTATACCACATTCTTCTTCTACCAACTCGGACACCCTCGTCATAAACTTATTCATCAAATCCCTTGGATTTTATACCAAGCTTGGAGCAGACTTAGACAAAAGGGTGAATTTCAAAGAGTACTCTTTAACACCCATACTACCTTGCGTAAGGTTGATGAATTCTCCCAATTTGTCTTTACTCAACTCCCGGGGGGGAAATATATCTAGAAATTCCGACTTAAAAGCTTCCCACTCTATAGAGCCCGCTCCTGCGAGCCTACTATCTTTCCATTACTCAAACAAAATTTGGGCAACGTCCTTCAATTTATAGGTGGCTAGTTCCACTTTCTCAATAGAAGTCACCCCCATGATTGCTTGCACTTTATAAACTTCCTCTATGAAACCATTTGGATCCGTTTCCACTTTGGAGCCACTAAACTCCGTAGGGTTCATCCTCAAAAACTCCCTTTCCCTAAAAGTACACATTCCCCTTATTGGGTTTGCCGGAGCCACCAACTCACTATTACCTTGCGCCATCAAGGCTTGAGCCAATAATTGCATAGAAGCCCTAAATTCTCCTAGAGTGGCATCTTCAATTGGACGGTCATTTGGAGCTTGAGGAGGATCTTGTTTTGGAACTTGTGGAGAAACCTCTTGTTCTCAATTTTCTTCCTCATCCCTACTAGCATTAGCCCTATTATTAGCCATAGCATGAAAAACTATAGGGCAAAGGTTAGGAGAAAGACCTACTAGATCTAAACTCTAGAGCACGACTTAGAGAATGAAGAAGTGAGATTTCCTAACCATCCAATAGACTATTATTCATAAAAGTGGTGCGCTTCACATTTATGAACAAGACACTATTCGTCGTGGTTTGAGACAATCCTAGAACCATTCTAAACCTTGTTCTCTGATTATAAAGTTTGTCACGACCCAAGAGTACCCCCTAGACATAGCATGGCACACTCGACCCTGATGGGGTCTCATATAAGCCCTTAGCATCATAACATAGGTAATAGAAATGAAAATGTGAAACAATTTAAAACTTTTACAATCAATGTCACATTTCATAAAAACAAGCGGAAGTCTTACTAAAACCTTTGTCTCAAACCATCTATTTAAACTCATGAATAAAAGTCTTTGGCACGCAGCCCATACAAAGTCTAAAATCATGAAGAAATAACATAAAGGGAATAAGGGTTTGTACTCGAAGCTATGAGGATTCACTAATTCTTCCAATCTTCTTGATCCTTGGAAACCTAGACTTCAAAGCAACCTAATCTCCTCCACTCTACATCTGATTACAATGTAGGCAATATGCGTTAGTAAAAAATGTACCAAGAATGAAAGCTAGCACAACATCACAAGAGTATCTCAAAATGGTTAGTCAACATAAGACATAAGCATAAGAGACAATAACATATTCATAGCATAATCATCATAGTCATAGCATGGTCTCAAACATAAGCTCCATATAAACATAAGTCAACATGCTACATAGTTAATTAGCATAATAGATAAGTCATAATCATATAAGCATAATAGACCCTTGGTCATCTATACCATATTAGCACCATTCTCAAGTAACCTCAAAATCATACAAGTGCAAGCAAGAATAGCATCCTATACTACTACCAAGCCAAGTATCCCTTTTTTTTTCATCTAAAAAATAATCTATATGCATGGTTAAGTCATAAGTCTTTCTACTATAAGGGCACCATCCTTCTAAGTAACCTCAAGACACACTTGGGCAATGCATGAAAGGCATCACATTCTACCATTCACACAAATTATAGCCTTGAAGTCATCTTAGTCATATTCACCCTCGTTTTGGTCTTACTATTAGCTTACTTCATATGGACAAGGGAATTACCACCTTAGTCAATCATATCTAGGAAGGCAACTAAGGCAACAACCGAAGCTAAATCATACTACATAAGGGAACCCTTCACAACTAGCCTCAAGTCATACTTGTACCATGTATGGATATCATCCCATACTCCTGCCCACACTAAGTACTTCTTTAGACTACCCCAAATGTTCACTAGTTGGGGACCAATCCCTCTATTCCATTTACCTCTTCAAGGCTACCAAGGAATAACCCTATAATAGGCTAGACCATGCTATTATCTTACTAACATAACTAGGTTAAGCTAAGATAACTACCTTGGAAGACACACTATCATGAAAGTACAAGCTACTATAGGAAAGGTACAAGTGTACAAATGCAAGATATCCATAGGGGTGTATGATTCACAACCCTAAGCTATTCTTAGGAAAGTATGAGTCCTAAATCCCAAGCTACCATGACTAACCTAACTCAAGCAACCCTTGCTATGCATCTTACAATGCAAGGTCAAGCTACCCTTAGGATAGTGTGGATCCTCAATTCTAAGCTACCCTTATGTGAGTATAAGTCCTCAATCCGAAAGCTACCATGAAATGATCTTGGCCAAACCAAGTCAAGCTAGCATGAATGCATCCTAACAATGCTAGTTCAAGCTACCCATATGAGAGTATACGTCTTCAATCCAAGGCTACCATGACTACATGTAACTCATGCTACCATGACATGCATTCTACAATTCGAAGTCAAGTTATCCCTTATGACAGTATAAACCCTCCATCCCAAGCTATCAACCTTGGTCTGATCCTACTAAGCCAAGCTATAGATGAAGGAAATATATGCCTTAACTTTTAGCTATTCTATACTAACATGATTTGATTCATTTTAGGTTATTAAGCCAACCTATAATCCTTGTATGTGATAGAACTTGAATCCCCTAGCATATTCATGTGTAAGTGTATAAGAGAAAGAGAATACACAACAAGATCACATCATATTGACTTTACCCCCAAAGCCCTAACAATGATGGCTATATGCCCTACTTTCATGCTTAACTTTATTCTATCATGATCCACGTCAAAATTACAAGCTATTCAATCACATTCTTTACTACTACGTGATTCTAGGCATAATTGATTCATCAAGGTTCAATTCAAACGTTACAAGTCAAAATCCTTACTATTCAATCAAGTCTAGTTCAATCCATGATTGGATGATCTTATCTATGATCAATTGGTATTCAAGACATTGATTTAGGAAGATCACCTTAGAACCTTCAACTTTACCTCTAATGACATAAACCCACAAAGATCACATTCATCAATTTAGATTAGGGTTTACCATAGAAATCACATGAAATCATCTTAATATCATTAAACAAGTCTAAATCATCATAATTGGCTTATATCCACTAGATTGGAATCATACCCAAACCTAACCCATAATGCAAGCACAACCCTAGCTAGAATTGGATTTTTGATTTCACAAGTGGGGAAACTATGGGGGATCTATGGGTTGAAGAACCCATAGATGATTAATCTTAACATACCTTGAATCAAAGACCTAAATAAATCTTTAATCAATGGAGAAACCTTTCCCTCTTCTCTTCTTTTCCCTTCTTCTTTTTCTTCACTTCTAGAGAGGGATTATTTGGAGAGTAATTTGGGAATTCTAAGATGAATGGCTTAATGAGTTAGTTTAGGGGCCTATTAAGATTATATAGGAGGAAAATTAACTAACTAACTGACCTCCCTAATCCCCTAATTAATAACTAACTTAATTTCCAAACCCCCAACATAAAACTAAAACTCTAAAAACTATCAGCATCTACGCCCTCCCATCCACGGACTGTGGATGGATCTACTGCCCGTGCTGCACCCTCATGCTTTTCACCTGAGGCTTCCCTTGGCAGGCCT
Source organism: Solanum gracilifrons (assembly GCA_029582605.1). Taxonomy (NCBI): domain Eukaryota; kingdom Viridiplantae; phylum Streptophyta; class Magnoliopsida; order Solanales; family Solanaceae; genus Solanum; species Solanum gracilifrons. The sequence goes on from JAJOOH010023095.1 coordinate 5,259, forward strand.
TGACCTACGCCCATGACCTACGGGGTGCGGATAGATCTATTAGCCATAGATGGCCATCCGTAGGTCACACATTTGACAGTTTTGGAGACTGTTTTTAGGGTCTCCCTCAAGGACCCATTAAGTGGTCCTCGGGGAGTCGTACTTGCATGTTTAACCCCTAAAACCCCCATTCTAAGTACGGGAACCATTTTTTTAATCCTCATACAACACTTTAGAACTCTTATGAAAGGCTCTAAAACTCACCAGTTCAACATACGCCGAATAGGAGAGCTCCGACAGTAAGTGGATTTATTCCACATACCGCAACCCTCTAACAAAGAAGGTGGTTTTGAGGATAGTTCTCTTTCCTCCATCTCCGAGCCAGAATATGATCAACTAGTATATGCTAGGAGAGTGGAGCTATGCTGCAACTTATTAAATGATCCATCTAGGATTCTAATGCCTACTGATTCGCCTCCTACTGCATCCCCATCTCAGACAGTGGTATAGGTTCCACCAGTTCAGGGTCCTCCTCCCTAGTCACTCAATAGAATAAGGTCTGAGGGTCCGTGGACCATCTTAGAAGAAAAGCAGTTGTCTAACAACGGTGTGGTGGACAGATATTCTGAAGTGTGAAACACTCTGAAGTTCCACAAATTTGAGGTGTTTACAAAACCCCTAGGCCCTTACAGTCCTAATTGGGTTTGAGAATCTTATGTGGCATATAGAGAGCTAGTTCCTACAAGAAAGAAGAAGGCCTCCCTATTTAATCTAGTTGACTTCATGATTATTCGGGGGACGAAAGTGAAATGCAGATATTATGATATAAATGAGGTACTTGGGTGTTCATTGGACATCATTCATGACTACATTGACTTGGACATGAACAAAACTGTAGAGGATCTTAAGGGTTGGCTGGCACCCCTCCTCTTAGATGTCACTTTGTGGTAGATTGAGGCAGGTGCTTAGATTGAGAAGAAAGACATGAACATTCCTGCCAGATGCTGGTTCGGGTTCATTAGCAGAAGTAGTATGGCTTTCTAGAATAAGTCCATCATTCGCCATCCGAAGACAGCCTGTCTAAGGTCATTTATGGACCGACAGAGGTTTTACTTTCGGTTGCTGATTGAGCAAGAGATGGCCATTCGGGCCAACTAGAGGTAGACCTCACTGCCTTTGCCTGTGTTGATCATTGAGTTATGTCGGTAGGCCCGTGTTCCGAGGGATGAGAAGAGGAATGTAGAGGTCAAACCCATCTCTTCTACTAACATCAAACGCATTGAGGGCGAGTGCTTGAGAGATGAGGTCGATAGGAGGAGGGCTGCACCGGTGGATACGTTCGTGGTAGTTGACGTTGATATGTTGTCGGTAGAGGCAATCATACGCCCTCATTCTACTTAGCCTACATGTACCTCTGGCCCTTCTTCTTATGATATTCCAGTTCTTCTGCTGCCCCCCTCCCAATACTTATGCTGCTGCCGCCTCCCGACCCCCTATCACCCAGGCCATGCTTTATAAGATGGGCCATCTAGCTCATTCTGCAAATCTCTGTGCCTCCCGGGTTGAGACCGTTGTGCCTAGGCTAATAGATAGGGTGATTGTTTTTGCCTTTGCCCTGATCTTAGCTGAAGTGTGGGAGCATAGAGAGCTAATAGAGGGCCACAAGTTTGCATTGGATGCCCTTACAGTGAGGGTGGAGGAGTGTGCGCAGAGATAAGGTGCGGCTGATATTGTGACGGGCTTGAAGGCCGTTATTATTAGGCTGAGGAAGGATGTGGATCAGCTGAAGTCCACAGATCTGTCGATGTTATTTGGGACGGTTGAGATTTCTGACATTCAAAGTGTTGATATTCCAGTCAGTTCTAAGGTTTCTCTGGATACTATGACCGGAGATAATACTAGGGATGATGAGGCAGATGTTAAGTATGAGGCAGTGACTGATGAGGAGCAGTTGGGTGTGAGAGAGGAGGCCGTGTATGATGATTTGGCAGACCTGGAGGGTACCATGATTAAGACAACTGTGGAGTTCTCTTTGAGGGACCAATCCAAAAAAACATTGTTTAGCCACACACTAAATTAGTCGCTAATATACCTAAATCTGTCGCTAAATTGGATTAGCGATGAATTAGCGACAAAATATTTTTTGTTACTATTTTTCTCATTGATAGCCTCTTAGCGATGAATATAATTAATTTCGTTGTTGGGGTAGCGACATCTTAAAGACAATCTCTATTCGTTGCTAGTTTCGTAGCAATAAATTATTCGTTGATATTTTTATATTGTTGTTGCTATTTTAATAATTCCATTTCATCCTATGAATGACTTCCCGACAAGAACTTTTGTCGCTATTCCGTCGCAATATGTTCGTTGAATAACTTCGCGACAACATGTTTTGTCGCTAATCTGTCGCCAAAATTTTCGCTATAACTACAATTTAGATCGTCGCTAATTTGTCGGCAAAATTTTCTCTATAACTACAATTTAAATCGTCGCTAACTATTTCTTGTAAATATTTTTACTTATTTATTTTCAGTATACCATACTAAACATATTAAATGCAAATTATTAAATACCCTTGAAATAACCAACATTTATTTAAAATAATAATCATAGAACGTTCAAAATGTATAGATAGAAAATCCCCAATAACATATATATTCAAAACATCCATAACCAATATCTATCAGTATTTCTTAAATCAAAACAACCCACATCCATCAACTATTATGGATACTCAATTTGTACTTTCAAAAATAGTCGAAATAAAAAATTAATGCAAGTTGGGTCAAGGGCAATGATCATCATCTGAAAAATTAATGTAGTAGCAGGAGAAACTACAGGTGTCACAACTGATAGATTATTGGTAGTAGTGAAGGATTTACTTCATGTACCCGCTCAAGAACTACAGGAACAAAGTGATCAGTAAGAACTGTAGGAAGAAAGTGATCAGTAAGTGTAGGAATCAGTTGCATCACAAACTCAGACATTTTTGTTATTGATGCTGGCTGAAAAATCGATGATGAAGAATTAGATCCAGAAGGGATAAAATATTTTAGAATCATTGAATGGGTTATTCACGTTGATCCAGAGTGTGTATTTTTCTTGGACCAACGTTAAGGATACATATGCTTATTTAATTTTTATGCATCTCTTATCAGACATAGTAGGCCAAAGACAAGGATATACTATGATTGTCAAATCTGTCTAGAACTAAATCCATTTAGATTATGACTTCTTTGTAAATGTTTAGTTTTTAAATTTAGTATCTATCATAAAAAATTAATCACTCGTTAGTAACATCATTTAAGTAACATTTTCTCTAATTAAAGGATGATACTACCTCTTTACAAAGATCAAGTCACTATTTTATAGTTGAAACGAGTTCTAAGCACACATTACTTGATATGATCTAATCATGAAAGTTAAAGTGAGATTGCAATTTGGAATTCAAAGGTCATTCTCACATCACTCTTTCAATATCTACAAAATATAGTTTAAATGCTAAGGTAGAGCATTTATTATCACTTGCTAATATATTTTCATCTTCACCACTTGCAGAGACATTCTAAACAATAGAATTCAAAACTTTACCATGGTAAGAGAGCAACATACATATTAACTTTTACAACTGGCACAATAGTTTCACATTTGTGTGAAAAAATTCTAAACCAGAAAATACCTGCTTATATTCCTTAGCATTTATGATTACGTGTATAGATATTGCCAAGGACAAGAAGTAGAAAGGCAGTATATAATATCGTTAATCAAATATTTTATATGGGAGACTGATTTGATGTTCAAACTAGTATAAACAAACAACCTAGAGAGAAGAACACTTGAACACTTCTCCTGAAATAAGAACAATAGACAAAGGAACATCTACTTACTCTGGCAGGACTACTTCGACACTATTACAATTTCAAATAAAGAAACATGAACATAAATGAGGTCACAAAACATTACTGATAAATTATCAAAGTATCATAAGATTCCACAGTCCAACAGGTTGAATTCCCGCAGGTTTAAAACATGAAAGAAAGAAATTAATCACACAGGTTACAAGATAAATATAAAGATATCCTGCCAATTACATTTGTGTGTTATTCAAATGGTTTTTGGGATGTAATACCAATACTTTTCTAGAAAAACATGAGAATGAATTACACCAATGTCATAGGAAACCAGTCAACCACCACCATCTAGTGATAATAGCTCAATCTAAGCCTAAACACACAGTTGCGAAGAGTAGTTCCCGACAATCCAAAGTTCTGGGATGCACATCCAACAACCAAGGTATGGGGAGAAATATTCAGCATATTACCAAATCAAGCAACCCTACAGAGTGGAAACTGTGAAGAGACCAAGGAATAACTGCAACTACTATTATTGCCTGCCACACCTAACACTCCCACCCCACCCACCTCCATAAAGCTCTGAAGAGGCCATGTGGAAATGCTGGCCCTGAATCTCAAACAAGCCCATCCACTACATGGACCGCACCCAGTTATCCCAGTCTGTCCTTACTCCCGAGGCAAAGAATATTTTTCATGTTCTTTTTTTCTTTTGAGCTTCAGAGAACGGAAATATACTAGATAATAAATTTTCTTTCGTTCTCCATTTGCAATTAGGTATTAAAATAACAAAGTTATATATGGCAGTAATGAACTTGCACTAGTCTGCAATTAAAGCCATAGTATCAGAACAACAACATTTATGAAGAAACAATATCGACACTAATGATAAAACTACCAACTATGCATCCTATGTATTTGTTCTCTAGAAGATATCAACTTTTCATAAATAAATAAAAAACCCTACCAGATTTCAAATGAATTAAAGCAAATAACTAGCAGATTCACCCAACTTCATAAATAAATAAAAAACCCTAGAAGATATGAACGTTTCAAGAACATAATAGATTCACATACCTGAAAAACCTCATAAGAAAGAAACTATTTCTCCTAGTGCTTCAGAAGTTAGCTATTTTGGTACTATGTGCTTCAACAGTACCAATGTTCGCCAAGTCTCAAGTCTCTCACATAGTGCAATACTCTTAACTAGAAGAAATGAAAAGGTAAAGTCGTTGATAAGCTCTCCAAGATGATGGTCACCTTGATGAAGATGGGTTCGGTCTCAAGAGAAGTCTCCTGAGCAATGAGTTTTGGAAGAGAGAACATGTTCTAGAAGAAAAAAAAATCCCTAATATTTAATTAATAAAGGCAACGAATTTAGCTGCGAAATTATTTATCGGTCGCTATATTTTTTTTGTTACAAAGTAATAAATAACAAAAATATATAGCTACGATTTAATTTTGTTGCTAAGACTTTTAAAAAAAAAATAGTTTAGAGACAAACATATCGTCGTTGCATCCATTGCTAAATTTTGGGGGAAAAAATATCTCATCCCTATTTCGCTCTTTTTGTTGCGAAATAAAGGCGCCAATTTTTAGCGCCAAAAAAATAGCCACAAATTTGGCTTGTTGTCGCTAATCTATATCTAGTGTGGATACCAAATTTATTTTTAATTTTTTAGCAAGATACACATTATTTTGTCGCTAATCCATCGTTAGATAACAACGAATACATGGTCGTCACCAGATATTTGTCGCTAAACGCTATTTTTTTTGTAGTGAACACTTGTATGGTGGGCTCCAGCGGATCCAAGAATGTTGATGAGTCGGGCACTGATGCCCAGACAGAGGGAGTGACCGATATGCAGATATCACCCCAGACCTAGCCTTGCAGGATGACTCTTTTGCCTTTCTTTGTGTTATTTTTTAGATTTTATTATTGTTTCTTTGCATTGGAGGACAACTGCTATTTTCATTGGCGGGGTGAGGTATGTCTATACCCACTTCTTTTGGGTTGTTTTTGTAGAAATTGTTGTTTTGGTTTTGTGAATGTTTGATCTGATTTTATGTTCATAAATATATATATATATCTTTATTTTTTATCCTTATTGGTCCAATATTTTAAATCTGCAAATGTTTTGGAACGAATTTGAACAAATTGCCACCTCTTGATGTGTGTGAAAGTTGTTGTTCTCTTGCAATTTCGATTATCTGTTCTGATGAATACTGATTATTTGAATAGTGCTCTCAATTGAACAATATGAATGTGCAGCTACAATGATGGCAAACTGAGTTACATGGGTCATATGTGAACTCCTAACATCTCGTTGTGACTAGCCGATTGTCGCTTAAATCTCTTGTGATGATCATTGCACACTATCTATAAAGTGTGAAGTCTTGTTTGATAATTTTATCAACTGCCTTGTGTAGTGAGATTGTCTTGGATATTGTGCTTAATGTCACCTAGAACTTGCCCCGTTTGTCCAATTGTTTGATTGAAGAAAGCTATTCATATGATCTTAGGAAATATTTGTGAAGACTGAACCTAATTTGTTAGTATACCTGTTTCTGGCTACCTTGTAAGAAGTGTGAATCTTGTTTGGCACCCTTTAAGCCTACACTTTTACTTGGAAGAAACTTGAACAACTTTGACCTCTTTATCTCATCCCCTATAATCTGCATGAAGTATTGGTTAGTTGAATAGCCAACTTATGCCAAAAGCCTAAGTTGGTGGTGTGGTCATAAAGAAGGAAAGTCATGAAGTGTGAAAAATCCTCCTTTGTAGTAATGGTTTTGAAAAGATGGAACCCCTCCATGTAAAAAAAAGAGAAAGAAAAGAAAAGGTGAAAATGGAAAAATACTGAAAAAGAGAAAAGTTTGGTAAATAAATTGTGTTAAATGAGTAAATGAAATGGGGTATCCAATAAGCTTTGCTTAAGTGAATAAGATGGTGGATTGTGATGATGTTAGAATGTGAAAAAGAATGAGAAGAAGTGATTTTCAGATCATACTTCAGGAAGATTGAAGCCACTAAGGCAAAATTATCATACCTTCACACTCAGCCCCGTTACAAGCCTTGAAAAGACCATTGTGATCTTGAGTGAGCTCAAAAGAATGTTGATTGGAAAATAAGGGCAAGCCTATGGGTATAATCATGCATGTGTTCATCTTTGTGAGCGTGAGAGTTGTATTTGATTTCAAAATTATAAACCGTTGATGAATTTTGTGTGAGCATGGAATCATCTTTGTTGTGAGGATATTTGAATGATTTTGTTGAGTTTGAACTTACATTTGAAGGAAGCATTCTGAGCTTGAGTATATTTGATCATGGTGAGTCACAGTTTGAAACTTAGAGTGCACAATTGAGCATTGTATGTGTAGTTTTAACCAGTTGTGGGAATTTGTGTTGAGTCTTGAGTAGCACTGTTTGTAGGCTTCTTTGTTGAACTAATTGATCTTGAGTTTTACAGGAGTACAAGCAAAAATTTAAGTTAGGGTGTTGATGAGTTTGAGATTTCTACTCATTTAGGGCTTTGTTTTCTTAGTTTTAGTGTCCTCAATGCCTAATTCATGTCGAAACTGAGTTTAAAGTGTTAATTTGAATAAATGAAGGCTAAGGAGCAAGACAAGGACACTTCCGGACAAAAAGGAGTAAATAAAAAGCTAAAGAAGTTGAAGGAAGGCAATATTGGTGGTCACCAAGACCACTCGGCAAGCCACCGAGTGGCTCTTTAGATCGCCTAAACTTCCAGCATGCCAGCTTTGGGGAAGAATCTACTTGGCAAAGGAAATGGACAGTCGGTGGACCATCGAATGAATCGTAGACCTCGAACCTGATTACCTAAAGTCACAGATCCCTGAGGATAAAATATCAAGGCAAACAAGTAATGGTCATGAGGAAAGGGCACATCATCCACTTCCTCGGCGATGCTCGACTTACTTCGATTAAGGGTCCTGAAGGCAAAAATTTGTGAAACTATAAATTGAAATATGAAAAGAAGGTAAGAAGTTTTTCTAAGAATTTGATGTTTTTCTCTGAGTTTTTGAAGTTTTCAATAGGTTTTCATTGTCGAACTTAAAGCTTTTGAAATTTTTTTTTGAAGAATTTTCTTCTGGGATTTTAAATTAAGTTGATTTGAAGAATTGTAGTGATTTGGAAACCATTACCCAGTTCATGGATAACATAATTAGTAATTGTTTCTTCCTTTTTATGCAATGTGGATAAAACCCCAATTCTTGGACTGTAATCATGTGATTATTGGATTAATTAGCTTATGGGTTTGTTATTTTTATATTTAAATGCTTAATTAAAATGGGTTTAATCGATAGTTGTGTATTAATCTATAGATTGTAGTTGCAAATGCAATTCTAATTTAGTGTTATGGGCTTGCTTAAGAAAAACGTTTCAGAACCAAGGTTTTCAATTGATGATTGTAGTAATTGGGTTGATGTGGGTCCAGCTCGAGAGAGTGAATTATAAACTGGATTCTACCTCTCTAGCTCGACAGAGTAGATAAATTAAGGTTTTGGGTAGTTTTTAGTGTTAAGCTTGTCGAGGTTCGAGAGAACTCGCTTGAATCGTAATTGTTGTTCGAGAGAAAGCTATTGCATCTATAGTCAAGCCTACACATTTAGATTTAGCAATTGGTAGTAAATTTCAATTACACATATAGCGAAATTAGCCTATAATTGATCACATACCCGAGAATTCCTCTCTACTTATTGTTTTCCTCAGTTTTAAAATTGTTTTAGTTTCTAATTGACAAACCAATCCCCTATCTGACATTTGTGTCACATTTTTCATTTATCTAAATGTTTTTGATAATTTATATTCCTACATACAATTATATTGCATATATAACTTCATACTGAATTCGAACTTGAACCGCTGTAACAACCTTAAAAAAAAAAAAAAAACGAACTAGTGAAACTAGAGCCTCATATGTGAGTTTGGAGTGTTGTTTAAGGGCTTAAGGGGTTGATTAGCTAGTTGATTAATCACTTTTATAATCTAGCAAGACCTTAAGCTAGGTCATGAAATCATTTAGAACCGAGATCCTCAAAACAGTCCCCTAAAAACAGTTTTTAGTTTTAAGTTAGGTGTGAGGTTCAATTTTAAATGGTCATATCTTTTAGCTCAAAACGAATTAGGTGGACCATTAACTATCCAATTAAAGGTATATGAGTTCTCTTTCCAATGCCACTGAGTTTGCCCAATTCTGACCTTGGAGTAAAGAGTTATGCCAAAAATAGTGAAGCACTGTCAGGCTGCAACAAAGGGCGAACTAAGGCGGAAAGGGGCACAATTTTTAAGTCAAAACTTTATGGGTCCCTAGTCCTTTTCCAAAATTGACCCTATGCTATTCTTTTCCTTTCCTAGCAACTATAAGACCTTTTTATGACCCAACTCCTTTCATTTAAGTCAATCCTCTTAGAATTAAAAAGAAACCCACCTCCTCTCAAATATTCCTCTCTCTACAATCCTCCATTTAAAAAGGTCAAGAACTTGGAGCTAGGGCTTGGTTTGAAGGTGGTTTCTTCATCAATTTTCTTGGGGAATCTTAACAAAGGTATGGTGACCCTTGATCCTTGATTATCTTTCCTTCAAGGAGTCCATTAAAAAGGGTTTCAAAAGTCTTCAAAGAACAAAACTTCTATTTTCTATTCTAGGTATGGGTTCATGGGTAAAATGTTTTCAAAGTCATTATATTGGTGAATTGAAGTTCTATTTATGATTTTAAGATGATTTTATATGAAACTTATTCAAGAACCCATGTTTTCATTAAAAGCCTAGAATTTGCTTATGAAGTGGGTTTAATGCCTATGATTTAATGTTGATAAAATTGTGTTTAGATCGGATTGTATTGTTGATTTATATGGTTTTTTATATCTATTTATGATGAATTTTTCGTATATGGATGAATTGAGGATTGTGGCCTTATGGGCAAGTTATGGGTGAATCACCTTGTGGTGATAGAATTGTTGGGAATTAAGTAATGGTGATTATGGCTTTGGAGGATGATAAGTTGACTTAATCTCATATTATTAGTAGAATTGTTCTTGATGATGATCCACTTGAAAGGTGGAGGTGTTTACTTATTTTGTACATTGTGACCATGGCCTTGAAGGCAGACTATGAGAAATTTAAGTGTTACATGACATTTTATGAATGGACATTCAATGGAGCTAATGTGATCATGTTATGAACGTAAATGTGTTATTATTGAAAGGTTTTTTCTCAATTTGACACTCATGAATGTTGATGATAGAATATGAAGGATTCTCCAATGTATTGCATATCTCGAATTGATAGAGCTTATGCATCCTTTTCTTGTTTAAATGATTATATTGTTGGTTGTTGAATCCTTGGAATCGGTAGGCTAATGGCACCCTTCCATTAATGATAGTAATGAACCTTGGAATCGGTAGGCCTATGGCACCTTTCCATGAAGGTTAATAATGAGACTTGAACCGGTAGGCCCATGGCACCCTTTCAAGAGGAGTTAATGAGCTTTCCTAA
>JAJOOH010023096.1:0-22141 GCA_029582605.1 Solanum gracilifrons
GCTTATCACAAAGATAAAATTAGACTTAGTGTCTAATTTAAATTTGAAGCACAAGATATAAACTTCGATGATACTTTTGTATTATGTTAGACCCACAAAATTCTTGGAGTATATTTGATATTGTGGTCGTTGAGTTTCTCTTTTACTATTATATGGTATGAATAGTATGAAACTACCAAATTATATGAATACTTGTTCAAAATGATTGAGTTGTTTTATGAAAAAGTGTCACTTAAAATGCTGTAATTTTTCATGAAAAGATATGTCTATTAAATATAACTATTTGTATAGACATGATTATTGATGAATAGTCATTTATCATAGAAGCATTTGGACTATATTGCCTTGATTGGACCCGATGAAACTTTGTTCATGGGTAGTTCTATAACAATCAAATTGAAAGTTACAGAAAGGTCCTTCCGAAAAGGACATTTGACAAGGTGATGACTCTAAACAATGTTTGTATCACACAAAATTGTAAGAAATAGGAACAAATATTTGTGAGAAAAAGCTACCTGGCGGAGAGCTTTTCAAACTCAATATTTTTATTTGTTCTTACTTGTTTGAGTCAAAATGTTTGTGACATGAACACTTGGGACATGTCAATTACAAAACCTTGTAAGGAAAACTGATCAACTTAGAAGTTTTTTCTAACTTTGATTGCAATAAATAAAAATGTCAAGTTTGTGTGGAATCTAAGTATGCTAAGCATTCTTATAAATCTGTTGAAAGGAATTATAATCCCTTAGAGTTGATTTACACTGACATTTGTGATATGAAGTCAACACCATCTCGTGGTGGGAAAAAGTTATCTCATAACTTTTATTGACAATTGTATTTGATACGGTTATGTCTATTTGCTGAAAGGTAAGGACGAAGCAATAGAAACGTCTAGGCAATATAAAATTGAAGTTGAAATCAATTGGGAAAAAGATAAGAAGTGATAGGGATGGAGAATATAAATCTCATTTTGCAAAAATATGTTGGGAAAGTGAATTTATCCAGCAAACTACTACCCTATTCACCTCAATCTAATGGAACTGTAGAAGGAAAAAAATCAAACTTTGAAGGAAATGATGGCTACATTACTTATAAATTCAGGTTTACCACAAAACTTGTGTGGAGAAGCTATCCTTACAGCAAATGGGAACAACAAAAAGTTGTATTTTTAGAAAAGAAAGCAATAAAAAGTTTTGTTTGTTCAGGATACAATCTATTCCATATGAGAAATGGAAAGGAAAGAAATCCAACTGGAAATATTTCAAAGTGTGGGGGTGTCTAGCCAAAGTCCAAGTTCTTATTCCTAAAAGGTTTAAAATAGGACCTAAGAACTGTGGATTGTAAAATTAGACTTGAGTAGTCTAGTGAAAGGTCTAAAAGACCTTGGAATGAACAAATTATTCAGACGCGTAGTAAATGTCAAAGTACATCTACTACCTTTGGATATGATTTTGTAACATTTCCTATATCTTATGTAGACTCATCCTTTTGGAAAGATGGTGTCAATAATGATATTGGTTCAATCTTGAGCAATCCTGTTGGAAGTTGGTTGATCTTCTCCAGGAAATAAACCTTTGAGTTCAAAGTGAATCCTCAGAAGGAAAATAAAAGTCGATGGAACTATTGACAAATATAAAGCAAACCTTTTTGTCAAAGGCATTAGAAAAAAAATAAGGTCTTGATCTTGTCGACACATACTCGTCAGTAACTAGATTACATTCATTCGGATGTTAATGTTATTAGTTGCAATATATGACCTTCAAATTCATCAAATGAATGTGAAAATAACTCTCTTAAATGGAGAATTGGAGGAAGAAATTTACATGGAACAACCCGAGGGTTTTGTGGTTCCTAGTAAAGAAAAAAAAGTGTGCGAACTTGTAAAGTCACTTTATAGACTAAAACAAGCACCCAAACAATGACATAAGAAATTTGACCAAACTATGTCGTCAAATGGATTTAAGAATGATGGAAGTGATAAATGTGTTTAGATTAAAATCACAAGGCCATTGTTTGTTTGTATATTGATGACATGTTGATCATCAGTAGAGACACTAATGACATAAATGCTACTAAACGTATGCTAGATAGCAAGTTTGACATGAAAGATATTTGAGTTGCTGATGCAATCTTAGGTATAAGAATCCTTAGAACTCTATAATGTTTATCATTGTCACGGTCTCATTGCATTGAAAAGGTACTTGACTAGTTCAAATATTTGGATTTGAATATTGTCAAGACTCCAATAAATGTGAGCTTTGCATTTCAAAAGAGTGAAGACGAAAGTGACTCACAATTGGATTGTGCTATAGTATTGTGAAGTATGATGTATATCACGAAGTGTGCTCGTTCAGATATAGCATGTGTTATTAATGAACTGAGTCGGTTCACGAGTGATCACAATCGAACTCATTGGATGACAATGAAAAGAGTTTTGGAGTATTTAAGAAATACTCAAAACTATGTCTTGCATTATAACAATATCCAATAGTATTGAAAGGATATAGTGATGCAAATTGGATCACCGGGATCAAATGAAGTAAAATCCACGAGTGGATATGTATTTACTTTTGGTGGAGGAGCAGTCTCTTGGAAATCTTCCAAAAAGACATGTATCGCTATCTCTACAATGATCTCTGAGCTATGTGCTCTAGATAAGGCCGGTGAATAAGTTGAAAGACTCCGGAATTTCTTGATAGATATTCTTTTTTGGCCCAAACCTTTGGCATCAGTATGCATACACTTTGATAGTCAAAATGCAATAGGTAGGGCATGGAGCATGATGTATAATGGAAAGTCTCGTCATATAAGACATAGACATAATATCGTTAGAAAACTACTCTCTAGTGAAATTATCACAACTGACTATGTAAAGTCAAAGGATAATGTGTCGGATCCACTTTCAAAACTAGAGAGAGAGTTGAAAGATCATCTAAAGGAATGGGTTTACTGCTTAGGACAAGTCATCATGGCGGTAACTCCACCTAGCAGACTGGAGATCCCAAGAGGTAGGATCGAGGAGAAAAACAAAGTTGTGACTGATGGTTCGGCATTGTCAACCAACTCAATCCATTTTCATGATGAAGACAATGCTCAGTAACAAGGATACAACATTAAGGCTTTTTAATGAGTTAATAAAACTTAAAGTTTTTAATGATTTGCTAAGTTTGGCAGATTGACCAAATAGTGTATCTACATGATAACACGGTTAGAAATCACCTATGTGAATGTGAAGTGTAAGCCGCTTCAAAGAGGATGATTGTCAAAAGTCCATATCTCTATACACTCATGAAACCAGGAAGTGTTCATGGCTAAAAGGAACACAACCGTAAGAACCATAAACGGTTAAGGGTTGATTGTGTGACATATGGTTGTCTAGGTATACACCAAAGCTTGATGGTTCAAAGATATCAAATTTACCGATTGACCGAGTATATCCGACATATGTTCACTACGGAAAGTTCTAAGGGAAAGCTACTTAACCAGATGCAATTAATGTTTGCTTGTAAAGTACACACATTTGTCCGTTTCTTTGTTTTGGAGTCATTCCCCATTCATGCGGGGGATTGTTGGGTTTTAAAAGGTGTGAATGGAAAATGAAGAGTTGCGACTTTTATGAAGAGTTGTAACTTTTATGAAAAGTTGAGACTTTTATGAAGAGTTGTAACTTTTATGAAAAGTTGTAACTTTTATGAAAGGTTGTGACCTTTCCGAAAGATTGTGACTTTTCCAAAGGGTTGTGACCTTTCTAGTAAGACACAATAAGAACATTTTCACACTACCTTTGTTTTCTATAAATGGAGGGATTTCCTCTCATTTTATAAAAGAATAAATTTTCTGGACTTCTTCTACTACTACTAAATCTAGTATTCTAAGGAGTCGTTTGGTTTGAATTCAAGTTATGATGGGATTAGTTATGATGGGATAAGTTATGATGAGATTAGTTATGATTGGATAAGTTATGCTAAGATTATTTTTTATTGAGTGTTTGGTTTGTTGTGTTCAAAATAATAAATCTTAATAACAACACATAAGTTTACAAAAATACCCTTCAAGAATGTGAAAAGTAACGTATAAAAAGTGTTTAAAGGGACATTTTTGTCATTTAGTCATTTTATCCCGAGATTACTATATCACCCAAGGGAAGGGATAACTTATCCCGGTACTAATTATTAATCTTGAGATAAGTTATCCCGGACTTGCCAACCAAACAACAAATTAAGTGGCACAATAATTAATCACAGGACTATTTGAAGTTATCCTTCACACCAAACGACCCCTAAGTGTACTTTACTGCCGTTGAGTGGTTCGCTGACACCGTGATTTTAGATACCGATACATCGGTGAGTAAGATCATTCTATTCCGGGAAGATATACTCCATTAACCTCGGGTACTTGAGGGGAATAATTCCCTTAAGGGAACAATGTGCATTTAGTGGACTCGATTTTCTTTCTTTGAGAAAAAATATTTTGTATATTGTTTCTAATCTGTTTCTGATTCTATTTTCTCTACTAGTTTTAATTTTCTAGTTTTGAAAATACTCTTTAAACTTTGTTGGTTCTTATCAAGTTCTTCAAAGTTTTGTTCTAAGTATCTTAAGAATACAAGATGAGCAACAACAATAAATTAATTTTGTGTTATTTTCTTCTTTTGGTTTATATATTTGTTTATTCTTTTTTATGGATCTAACATCCAACAGAGACCCTAAAAAAAAAAAAAATTAGGCCGAATAATCTACTACTATCCTACTGGTAGCACCATCAATTCAATAGCTATCTACAACCGTTACCAAATAAGATTCTTATCTTGTTAGAGACGGAAGAATCAAAGAGTGCAATCCTCTTTTATAAAAATTGGGTCTTCTTCAAATATCACAATATTAAATTGAGTTTTCTCCTTCCATTAAAATTGTTGGCAGTTATGTTTATGGAGTAATCTTTTAGTTGTTGCATTTATTTAGGAGTTAAATAAATTGTTTCCTAGTCGTTTGGAATATTTAGCTTCAGATTTTCTAAAAGATTAAACGTGTTGTTTTATTTATATTAGTTTTTCATTTATTTAAGACTCTTGTAACAGAGTGTTTTGCTAAGCTTCAATAGAGAGAACTTCGGACTAGCAGAGTCTTTTCTTCTCAATTTACTGCTGTTGATTTCTGTCAAAAATAATATATGGACAACAATGAATCCCAAGTAAAATTCCAACTAAGCAATTCATTCTACCTACAATCAAGAGAGTCAAATTCGATTTTCTTCTACAATTAGAATCAGAAAACCCCATGTAAAATTCAAAGTCTACGAAACAAAAAAAACCATTATAAAAAATTCAAGATAATGAACTATAAAATAATTTAGACAATGAACATAAGCAACGCAGGAAGACTGAGCTTTGGCCTTCTTTTTTGTTAACAGAGAACTGATAAAAGACCCTCGGAAGAGACAGTGCCACATATTTTGTTGAATCTGTAGTTGCAAGTTGCAACACGTATGGAACCTCAGCAATGCATCATCAGTATGTTGGAGGCAATGACTAAAATACCCTTTCTATGAATTAAAATGACATTAAGCACACATGTTGAAAACTGTCCTTTCTACTATATAGAAAAATAAAATAATAATGCTCTTTCTTAATTAGCTCATTTCCTCTTCTGCATCTGAAGTCCAAAGAATACAGTAAATTAGTTCAAGGAAATGAAACACTAATTGTTAAGTTTTTCACATAGAGTTCAAAAGAAGTTCATAAGCAATGACTTTGTATTTCTTTTGTTTGTTTGTATGGCCCAACTCCTTCAAATTATCTTACGCGTAGTGGAGAGACCTATTATTTTAAAAAAGAGTTTATTGAATACAAATGAAGAAGCTAATGAACAAAAGCAAAATAGTGCAGCTAATCTCTCCTTTATTAATTTTATTCTGGTTTCTAGTTTCAAGCTAGCATTCAAAACATAATTACAAATAGATAAAGAAAAATAGGTTCAAAACCACTCAAATGAAATTACAAACAATACTACATGACCCCAACTAGTACTAAAGAAACCAGGTAAACAAAAAAAAAACATCATATTAGCCATAGAGCATAGAAGAGATGCTGATCACTTCTATGTTTCCAGAAATGTGTTCTTAATTTTGTTAAGCCTCTTGACTACATCTTTCATGGTTATTCTTGATTCTGGCATTTCCTTTGTGCAGTCTAAAGCCAATTCTATCATGCACGTAATGCAGATTTCACTTTTGAAAGTGATCTGTTCTTCCTCGGAAAAGAGATTGGCATCCACAACGTCCATCATACTTCCTGAAAATGAATGTGTTATCCATTTCCTCAAATCAAGATTTTCACTGCATATCTCTTCATCTGTTGGCCTTCTTTTGGTCAAAACCTCCATCAACATGATGCCATAGCTGTAAACATCACCGCTAGCAGACACTATTCCCTCGGAGCCATATTCTAAGAAAAGGGTTGGGGAAAAAAGTTAATTCAATTGAAATACAACAATAATTCTGCATAAATAAAGACTTGCTTCTTTTTTTTACTTGTAGCATTTGGAGAGACTTAATTATGATAAGAGAAAATCAAAGAGAGTAGATCTTTTTATACCTGGTGCAATGTATCCAAGAGTGCCCAATGTCTCTGTATGTGTTAGGGACTTGCTTATGGCTAAAACTTTTGAGATTCCAAAATCACCAACATGAGCCACCATATCTTCATCTAAAAGAACATTGGCTGGCTTTAGGTCGCAATGAACTATCGGAGTGTTTTGACTATGGTGTAGATATTCGATTGCCACTGCCACATCAATCATTACTGTGACTCTTTGATGAAGGTTCAAATGGTGATCTTCTTTGTAGAGCCAATTCTCAAGACTTCCATTGGGCATAAATTGCAAAACAAAGGCTCTTATATAGTCACTAGAACAAGAAGTAATCACTGGAACAAGATTTCTGTGTCTAACATTTCTCATCACTTCACATTCGGTATCAAACCTTTTACATGTTTCCTCACTTTGCAAATCTAGAACCTTTATCGCCACTACAATTCCACCAGATAATGTGCCTTTGTACACAGAGCCAGAACTTCCCACGCCAATTATATTGGATTCATCAAAATTACTTGTTGCTCGTTGAATCTCGTGATAAGAAATCAATTGATGAGTTCTGATCTCTGGAACCTGTTCAACATCCTTGGACTTCCCTTTCTTCTGTTGTTTCATTATCCAAATTGAAACAAACAAGAATATCAGAAAGGATGAAATAACAACTGGAGTAACAATTTTTAACACAGCCTCCTTAAGCTTTGATTGTTTTTCAGGATTAGTGATAGCACAAGCAGGAATCTCCAATATGTGCATTCCGCAAAGACCTTTGTTCCCAAGAAATGATTGTCGAGTGGAATTTGCAAACACACCTCCACTGGGTATCTCACCTTCTAAATCATTAAATGAAACATTAATGCTTTTAAGGGATGAGATTTTTTCCAAAGACTTAGAAATAGTACCTGACAAGGCATTTAAAGACAAATCCAAGAATTCCAAGCTTATCAAGTTGGCAAAGGATAATGGAATTTGGCCAAAAAATGAATTGTTTGATAGGTCAAGATACTGCAGGGTTTGGAGTTCTCCCAATCTGCTTGGTATCATGCCTGAAAAGTGGTTACTGTAAAGATATAGTTCTACAATGGCTTTCAGTCCTTCAATATCTGATGGAACTTCTCCCTCTAAAGAATTTTGGGACACACTTAGATAGAGAAGACCACTCATTTTCCAAAGGTTCAATGGAAATTTTGATGAAAATTTATTGGAACCCAAATAAAGGCATTGTAGCATGCTAAGATTTCCTAAGCATTCTGGAATTAATCCAGAGAGCTCATTACCATCCAGAAATAATTTAACCAAATTAGACAAATGGCATACCGCCTCTGGAATATGTCCCTGCAATTTATTGTCAGTTAGATAGAGCCCTTGGAGTTGTTTAAGCTTACAAACATCAGAAGGAATACTCCCTATCAAGTTGTTTTGTTGAAAGATTAGGGCTGTAAGACCACTCATGTTGCCTATACTTGTGGGGATGGGGCCGCTGATGTGTGCATCTGCTAAATGAAATTTTTCAATAGTATATGAAAGATTCCCAATAGAATTGGGCAAAACGCCATTCAATGGATTGAAACCCACTTCTAAATATCGCAACATCCTACAGTCGGCCAAAGAATTGAAGAATGGCAACTCATGCTCTCCTGGTTCATTGGTAAGTTGATTAGTATGTAGGAGAAGATATTGCAGCTCACGAAGATTTCCCAAATTAGTAGGAATAGCCCCTGTGAGAAAGTTGTGTGCTAGCTCCAGTATCTCAAGCTTGGAAGCATTTGTTATGAACAATGGAATTTCCCCTTCTATCTGATTATGTCCCAAGTGAAGTCCTTGAAGGTTTGGAAGATGAAGACCTGTAGTGGCTGGAATTCTCCCCGAGAGGTTGTTGAAATTGAGAGAAATCAGTTTCAAAGAAGATATGTTGAAAATAGCTTCTGGAATTTGACCACTCAGATTAGAATTATCCCTAAAGTTTAATTGCCTCAAACTTGATAGCTTCCCTAATTCCGGAGGAATTTGCCCCACTATGCGATTGCTTGAACAAAACAGATTAAGCAGAGTTGAAATATTTCCCAATGAAGCAGGAATAGTCCCTTCTATTGGATTATCGCCAATATAAAATTCCTCAAGTTTGGATAAACAACCAATATTTCTGGGTATGTCTCCAGTTATGTTGTTGAAAGATATGGACAAAACATTGAGCTCTGTGAGTTGGCATATGTTGGAAGGAATGTAACCAGAAATTTGGTTGACAGATATACTTAGATACTTGAGATTTGAGACAATATTCCCTTCACTTAGCAAGAGAGGACCAGAAAGGCTATTGACTCCAAGATCTAGGACAAGAAGTGATGAAATATTAAACAATTTTGCGGGAATTAAACCTGTTAATTGATTATCGTACAAACGCAACTTTGTAAGTTCGCTCAGATTACCAATTTCCTTCAGAATGTTGCCGCTGACTCTATTCCCAGACAAACTAAAGTTCATCAATTTTGTGGCATTTGCAACAGAAGGAGGAATCATACCCGTGAGGCTATTGTTGGTGAGATCCAAGAGCCTGAGTTCTGGTACATACCATGGCCCTTTCCAGATTTCACCATCGAGTTCATTGAAGGCCAATGCAATTACCTCAAGTCTCGGGTGTTGAAATAGACTTGTTGGAATACTTCCTTGGAGCTGATTTTTTTTAATATCAATCACTCGCAAGCGAGGCAAGTGGCCAAGGCCATAAGGGATCCCTCCATGGAATAAGTTGTTCTCGAGATTGAGAACGCTGAGAAAGGACAAATTGGCCAAAGACGGGGAAATTGTGCCTTGAAGTTGCAAATCAGCAAGAGTCAAGCGCACAACTCTTTGCCTTTTTGGACTGCAAGTGACACCGAACCAAGAGCAAAAAGAAGTATTTTTAGTCCAATTACTGACCAAAAAATGACTAGGACTTGTAACAAGATTTTGGAAAGCTAGTAGAGCTTGTTGGTCAGTCTCATTTGAGAAAGCAAATGATACAGAAAATTGAATTAGAAAGAGAGGAATGAATAAGAAAATAATGTTCTTCTTCATGCTGTTTGGAAACAGATTGATTGCTTCAATCGGATTTGTAAGCTAATTTCATTTGTTTTCAAATGTATTTTAGCAACCACGCTGAACATTCTCTAACTTGTTGACTTGACAGAGAATAATTGATATTTTGCCAACAGTATCATTCCACAAATGTACCAAGTCGGAAGTCATCCCAACATGTATGGTCACATCAAACGTACAATCATTAATTTCTTTCATATGGAATGGTCCTTAAATTAGTCATAGAAAAGATAATTGTTATCAATCCATTGAATTGTTGATTGTCCATTGGATTTTTTCAAATATTAATTGAATTTAAGTATGTATACTTCCAAGGTGATAAGAACCTTTTTGGATAACTATGTATCTACTAGTTTGGTGATCTTTGAGAGGGATATCTCAACACTATAAATAGAGATATCATTCACCATTTAGATAGAAGAAAAGTTTTCTCCTTTATTTACTTATCTTGTCTTCTTCTATTTATATTATATTATTATAAACTTATATTTTATAACACGTTATTAGCACGAATGTTCTACCATGGGGAAATAATCTTAAGGTGCTTATTATATGCCATGAGAGAAGGGCATGCGGTAAGAATGAGGTTGATGGCACAAGGCCATCTCACAGAACCTTTCAAATATGTCTTAAATTTGTGCCTTTTATTATTTGTCATAACCTATTCATATGATGCACGATAGTAGCATATATTGATTTATCTATATTATAAAAATGATTTTACGCAATTATAAATTAGTATATATTGAATATCTTATATTAAAACATATAATTTACAAATTTTATTTCGTATTATCTTGTTCATAAAAGTATATTTTGAAGTACTTGGGTTGAGTCTTAAAGCACTTTGGACTATGATGTTAATGATTGAGGGTAAGATGATGAATTCAAGTTTCATTGCACCAAGAGGGTAGACATCAATTTGAGTTTTGATGCACCATGATGATAAGGTATTGGGTTCGAGTTTCATAGAATTATGGCCTAACGCGCCTTATATGGATAAGACATTGAGTTTGAGTCTCAATGCACCATAGTGATGATAAAATGATGACTAAGACAAAATAATATATTTTTGATGAAAAGTCTTGAAATTCATCTTATTGAATTTGCTTCATTCCTTGAAAAGAATGTGATAGCAATGTATGATAACTTTGAAATCCACCCGTTGATTTTCTCCATTCTATCTACTTCTTAACTTTCGAAGCTGATGATTCAACAAGTTAATTTGTATATATCAATGTTCAAATACAATACTTATTGAGAGTGTGACAAATTTTTATTTTTTTTGATATATTACTACTATTTATATTTCTAATTTGAACTCTTGAATGAATCTAATTAAATTCAATATGAGCTCAATACATATTGGATTTCACTTACAAGTTACAAGCAATGGAGTCAAGCAAAATTGTCATACACGCGCTAGAGAATAAACAATTGTGTCGTAATGTTCTTATGATGTTCTTTAATTTTGAAAGGACTGGTGATTTTACTTCTTTGTGTAATTTAATATGATTTCTTTTGTAAGTTTCATTCTTTGTGAAGACTTATGCACAAGACATAATTTTTTGGACATTTTATGTCTTAACCATAAATTTTAAAGGATAAAATTCTTTAAGAATAAATTTTTTTTATTAAGAATAAAATATGATTATAAATAAATAAATAAATAAATTATATATTTATCAAGAATTTAATTAACTCTGCGTTTAAACGAACAAAAGATAGTTGTTAAAAAAAACATGTGTTTCGTACAAAATATTTATTAAATATACTTGCATTTTTTAATGCATATAAGCTTTTATATATTTGAGAATAAATGAAATGAAAACTTTTGTATAGATACACATATAGATAAAGAGTACTTATTAAATCAAACTTTTTTTTTTATTAAAATAAGGTGAACAATTTTAGCTATGTCGTTTTTTTTTTTCCAAAAGACCTAAGATTCTTAAGCGATTTAAAATCGCAAAATATATAAAACATAAGGACTAATAATAAACTAAATAATGAATGAAATTTGATATATTTGAATTAAACATTACGAAAAATCTTTAGAATATTTTTAGCACTCAATTATTCTAAAAATTGATTATTTGGTGAATTTAACGATCTAATTCTAATCGCGCGAAGTGCGGTTAAGTTTACTAGTAATAAAAGAGAAATAAATATAATATAAGAAATGAACATGAACATCCAACATAGCTATAGATGATTGTTATTTATAGATTAGTTAAGTCATAGGAATTAGGTAGAAGGATGTTGAGGATATATGTTATTTAAGTGGAGAATGCAAAAAGATGGAGGATTTTTTTGTAACTCATGCAATGTAATCAAAATTTAGATGTAATATTATTTTAAATACTAAACAATTGATTAATTAATGAAAATAATGAAGTAATTTTTTTTTAAAAAAAAAGAGATAAAAAATAAATAGGTTTCTAAGCCACAGAGAGACACCACTTCATGTTGTCTATATCTCGCTTTATATTGTAAATAGATTAAATAATAAAGAGAAAAATACTTACAATATTTTTTTCATTTTATAATTAGAAAAAGATTAAAAAAGAAGAAGATTTTTTTTATTAAGAGTGAAAATTAGAGAGGTGTGAGTTATGGATCATTACTCCTTGTAAATTGGCATGTGAAGAATTTTTGTTGTAAATGTTCATTTATTAATAAATTATTTATTTATAATAAATTAAGTAATTTACTTTATAATAAAATGAATGATTTAAATAAGAAAAAATGGTCAAGAGACGGAAAAAAAAAGAGATAAATATGAATGGAAGTCATAAAGAGGTGTCACATAACTTTGTCTATGTTTCTCATATATATATATATATATATATATATATATATATATATATATATTACTACCAACTACCTAGCAATTAATACACATTAATTGAGGATTGAATATATATATATTTATGTCTTAAAGGTCATCAGAATCTCTTTAATGAGTTAAATAAGAGATACTCCCTCTATTCACTTTTACTTGTCATATTTTGATTTACCATACCTATTATGAAAATGATTATTGATCTATGTATTTTACCAAGTTATCCCATCCCTTATTAAATGATGTTTTGAAAAAATAAGTATTTAATGTCAAGGGTAAAACATGAAAACAATTATTGTCTTTTATTGCTATGTCAAAAATGACAAATAAAATTAAAATCTATTTTAAGAATAAGTAACAAGTAAAAGTGAACGGTTGAAAGTGGTGTAGACACATAAATTTTATTGGGTTAAATTCATATGAAATTTGAATTAAATCCATGCTCATTTGGGCTGAATGATTAATTTGGGCTTTACAAATAAATAAAGTCATTTTATTAAATTCAAATCCAAGGTCAATTTCACCTTGAAGCCTAAACTCATGCCACGTGTCACAGTGACTAGGCATCCAAAACCAATAAGGCGACGCCACGTGTCCAAAAGAGGTGTTAGTCCCAGTCAAATGCAAGAACCAATCACAATCCACCAAGTGTCAAAATGACATCCTTTGGCCAATGACAAGCAACCTTGTCCAGCCTCTACAACTATAAATAGGGGATGGACATGAAATTCTTGGGGGCATGAAGAAAACTCTTCAACAAGCATTCGGCAACTGGAGAAAGCTATAACATCAACTACATAGCTCTTCGAAGGAGTGGTCAACAGAGTTCTTCCCGGAGATCGACTTGAAACGACGAAGCGCTTTCCGACGTTCCCAGAGATCAACAACATCTCAAGGAGGTCTACATCATCTAACAATTCTAGAAGTACGCTACAGAAGACCCTCGAATCTTGGAGAAGCTTAGGAGAAAAGAATCAAGAGAACAATAGAATTGTATTCACAACGATTCATCAATAAAAATTACATTTTTCTTTTATTTATTTTTCTTGCAGTTTATTTTCAGCGCTTTACGAAAATTTGTTGCTAACAAATTTGGCACTCCCAGTGGGACCTATTCTGCTCTTCATCTCTTTCTCTTGCAAATCAGAAACTACAAAGGCAACTATTGCAATGACCTTCAGAAAGAGTAGTGATTTTTCACACAAGGATTCTAATGATGTCATATTTGTTGATCTCAATCATGTTGACCCGATTACTCAGCGCAAGTTCAAGAACAGTAGGCTAGATGGGTATGAATACTTCACTTCTTTGGAGACGATGAAAAATAGCAACTCTAATACGAGGGGTGAAACTGCAATACCTAGGGGCAATCTTGCATCCGTGTTCTTTGGAGAAGTTTCTCAAATTGGCTCTAACTTTAGTGAATCTGAAGATTTAATGGATTCTCCAACTTCAATGAATGACAATGCTTCGATGGCTGACTCAACCGACATGGACGAGAAATTTGCAATGATGGAGAAAACCATTGAATCCTTAAAAAATTCCATTGACGACAAAAATCTTCATATTGCTCAACTTATGAACAAGTTGGAGACATTCACACCTGGAGAGTCAAGTCATGTCCCTACTTGCTCACTTGGTTTCGATGCAAGAAACAAGGACGTTAAGGAATCTCTAGCGAAGTCAAAATTACTCCAAGCCATATACTAGACGGATTGATTGTCTATCAATGCCGACAAACTATCAACCGCCAAAGGTACAACAATTTGATGGCAAGGGAAACCCGAGGCAACATATCGCTCACTTTATTAAAACTTTTAGCAATGCTGGAACACATGGTGACCTTTTGGTAAGATAGTTTGTTCGTTCGCTGGAAGGGAATGCATTCGACTGATATATCGACCTGGAACACGAGTCCATTGATATTTGGGAGCAACTCAAGAAGGAATTCCTCAATTGTTTTTACAGTACTCGTCGAACCGTAAGCATGATAGAGTTGACCGGCACTAAGCAAAAAAGGGACGAGCCTATGGTGGATTACATCAATCGTTGGAGATCATTGAGTTTGGACTGCAAAGATCGTCTTTCTGAAATATCTGTTATGGAAATGTGCATTCAGGGTATGCATTGGGGACTTCTATACATACTACAAGGAATAAAATCGCAAACTTTTGAGGAACTTGCTACACGAGCGCATGACATGGAGTTGAGCATCACAAATCATAGGAATGCATCTCCTTTTGCTGATCTGACAAAGGGAAAAAAAGACTTCAAGAAAGGTATGGCCTCAAAGATCCAGACTAAGGAATCTATGGCGGTGAAAGCAACTTCTGTAAAGGTTACCACCAAGAAGAAACTAAAAAAGGATGAAGCCCCAAGTCAATATCCGAAGGAGGAGAGGCGACGTCCAACCTTGAAGGAGTTAGAGGCCAAGGTTTACCCGTTTCCAGATTCAGACGTACCTTTGATTCTTGACGAATTGCTAGCTAAGAAAGTCATCGATCTTCCGGAATCAAAGAGGCCTAAAGAAATCAATAAGGTTGGTGATCCTAAATACTGCAAGTTTCATCGCACCCTTGGCCACCAGACAAGTAAATGCTTTATCTTGAAGGAGAAAATCATGATGTTAGTAAGCGAAGGAAAAATCATCATTGATATGGATGAAGCAGCGGAGGCGAATCATGCTAGTGTAGTATCCAATCAAAAGAAGCGTTCAAGGTCCCAAAATATGCCAAACACCATTTCCTTGTAATTAGGAAGTTTCACACCGATTGAAGTTAACTTTCCAAGCAAAATCCCTGAAGGTTCACTAGAGATAGACGACAATCAAGCTGATGGTTGGACTCTAGTTACTCATAAGAAGCGGAGACATCAAGCACTTCTTAGGATACAACTTCCTAAGACAAGAGCACCAAGGAGTGATGTGAATCAACTACAGCCATTAAAAAGCATCAAGCCTTGTACTAGCCAAAAGATCAATAGTTCTTTATCGCGGAAGGTTCAAAGGCCCATTACGTTAGATGAATTCTTTCCTGAAAAATTCTTTTGCGGTAGTCAAATTGGTGCAACACATGTTGTTTCCAGCATAGACGAAACGAAGGAAAGCAAAGACAAGCATAACGCAGCAATAACACAAGAACATCAAGCTGATGAAAAAGTTTCCCCATGTTGTGCTACAATTGCCTTCATAGATGATGACTTGTTGTTAGGGTCTAAGCTACATAATAGGCCATTGTTTGTTGTAGGATCTATTCGAGAACAACATCTCAATCACATTCTAATCGATGGTGGTTCGGCAGTCAATATTATGCCAAAAGTTGTTTTGAAAAAACTCGAGATCTCTGTTGATGAATTGTCCAAAAGTAACCTAACAATCCAAGGTTTCAATCAAGGAGGACAACGATCCATTGGGAAGATTCGTGTAGGATTGTCCATTGGCGACGTGAAATCAAACACTTTGATTCATGTCATAGATGCCAAAACATCATACAACTTATTGCCCGGGCGTCCTTGGGTTCATGAGAATGGAGTGGTGTCATCTACTTTGCATCAATGCATGAAGTATATGAAAGATGGTGAAGTAGTCAAAATAGATGCAAACATCAATCCTTTCACTGAGATGGAGTCATATTTTGCAGATGTAAAATTCTATCTAGATTCTGGAAGATCAATTATGGAGGAACGTGTAGAAGCCGACTCAATTGATCTCACAGATAATAAAGTTAAATAGGCCTATATCAAGATGTCTAAGAAGAGAACGGAAGAGGTTTCCATTAGGCTTTTACCATCTAAAGGAGACATGCAGACCTATATTGATAATGAGCAACCAATTTTTCTCTACATTCCACGTGAACGTAAAAAAAAGGGACAACCATTGCTAGAGGAATGTACTCAACAAGTCCACCCACCGAGGAAGGAACTCAGTCACATAACATTCCAAGATTTGAAAGAGAAAATCTTTGTCCCAGTTGCACAAGTCCCGTCTATCACTTTGGAGCCCTCCAAAGGCAATGCCCAAGTTAGTAAGATAAAAGGGAATTTCAATCAAAATATCTTCACATTGTTTAAAAAAATCAGGTTACGACTTCTCAAATCCAGTGAAGTTAGGAGAACTTAGGGATGAAGTCACTGGTGAAAAGATACATGGGCTTACAAAGTCTCAAATGCAGTTGAGAAAGTAAGGATATTATGTCACCACTCCTAAGTTTGGGTTAGGATTTAGCTTGCCGGAGCCTCTTCGGATTTCATATAAGAAAGGAAAGGAAATAGCTTCATCCCACTAGACCTCTATAGAAAAAACAAGGGAATCTAAGAAAGGTAAAACACCGCGACGGACTTCGATCGGTGTTTGAACGCACTGGAAGATTGACACCTCGTGTCTCTGCATTTGAAAGATTGGGCCGTAAAGATGAAAGGGAATCTTCTAAACAAGTGGATGGATATTCCACCACCTCAAATACCTCTGTATTTCATCGCTTGGGAACCAAAAGGAAGTCATCATCAGAAAGGAGGTTGTTGGAGCATAAAAATCAAGATTTTTGTGATGTAACCGACGACAAAGAGATCCATAGTGTTTTCCCATCACGTATGAAGAGAAATGATATATTTTCAGTTACCACTGAGGGTTCATTGAAGGTAAAAAGAAGCACAATTGTTGTCACCGACCAGTTTCATGGAGAAACTAAGAAGGAGAAAGATGAAGCCATCATAATATTCATAGGAAGTCGGAGGGAAGTTTCAAACTTGATATAATCATCGTATCACATAACAGTGGAAGAAGGTCCACACATTGATGATACAACTGATGATGTCCAAGAGGCTCCCCCTCAACTGGAGGATGACGTACAATCAACCATAGACGACCTCAAGGAACTAAATCTAGGCACTTTGGAAGATCCATGCCCAACCTTCATTAGTGCACTTCTTACACCACAAGAAGAGAAGAAATACTTCAAGTTATTGGTTGAGTACAAAGACGCTTTTTCTTAGTCGTACGGAGAAATGTCGGGCCTTAGTACCAAGATAGCTATTCATCATTGTGGATCAAAAAGGGAACACGTCCTATAAAGCAGTCACAATGAGTCTTTTGCCTTGAGTCGGTAACATAAATTGAAGAGGAGGTCAACAAGCTCATCAAAGCTGGATTTATCCGAGAAGTGAAGTACCCATTATGGATCTCAAATATTGTACCTGCTAAGAAGAAAAATGGTCAAATACGTGTCTGCGTTGATTTTTGAGATTTGAACAAGGCATGTCCAAATGATAATTTCCCTCTGCCAATAATTGAGTTCATGGTTAATGCTACAACTGGACATGAAGCTATGTCATTTATAGATGGTTCTTCTGGATATAATCAAATTAGAATGTCTCCAAAAGATGAAGAATACACTGCTTTCCGCACTCCAAAAGGGATTTATTATTACAAAGTGATGCCCTTTGGTCTAAAGAATGTTGGTGCCACCTACCAACGTGCAATGCAAAACATATTTGATGACATGCTTTATAAGAGGGTGGAATGTTACATCGATGACTTGGTGGTGAAAACGAAGCAAAGGGAACACCATCTTGAAGACCTTCGAATTGTTTTTGATAGGTTAAGGAAATTTGACTTGAAGATGAATCCATTCAAATGTGCATTTGGGGTTACCTCAGGAAAGTTTCTTGGCTTCCTTTTGCGTCACTGTGGAATTGAAGTTGATCCCGCAAAGATTAATGCCATCCCAAAAAATGCCTGAGCCAAAGAACTTGAGAGACCTCCGCAGTCTACAAGGAAATTTGGATTTGGAGATTCATCTCTAACATGGCTGGACGATGCCAACCCTTCAACCATTTAACGAAGAAAGATGCTCCATTCCACTGGGACCAATCATGTCAAAATTTTGAAAGCATGAAAAGATACTTGTTAAATTTACTAGTATTAGGAGCACCAACTCCTGGAAAGTTCATTAATACTATACATTGCATCACAAGAGAGATCACTTGGGGCACTTCTTGCTCAAGAGAATGAAGCTAAGAAGGAAAAAGAACTATACTATCGGAGTCGGACCTTGTTAGGATCTGAGTTGAATTACACGCTCATTGAGAAGATGTGCTTAGCATTGCTTTATGCGGTAAAAAATTGAGGCATTATTTTGAAGCGTACACTATCAAGCTAATTTCTCGAGCTGATCCTGTGAAGTTCGAAATGACTCGACCAGTTCTCTCAGGACATCTAGCAAGATGGTGTATATTGTTTAATCAATATGAGATCATATATACACCTTAAAAAGTTGTGAAGGGGCAAACACTTGCTAATTTCCTTGTTGATCACCCTCTTTCGGGAAAATGGGAAACTTTAGATAAGTTTCTTGATGAAAATGCATTTTTTATTGAAGAACTGCCGGCATGGACAATGTTCTTTGATGGATCTGCACGTCAAGATGGTGCAGGGGCAGGAGTCGTATTGATAT
Source organism: Solanum gracilifrons (assembly GCA_029582605.1). Classification (NCBI taxonomy): domain Eukaryota; kingdom Viridiplantae; phylum Streptophyta; class Magnoliopsida; order Solanales; family Solanaceae; genus Solanum; species Solanum gracilifrons. The sequence goes on from JAJOOH010023096.1 coordinate 18,957, forward strand.
CCCCAGAAAGACTAATCTTACCATTTTCATTTGTTCTAGGTGAAACATGTTCCAACAACGCCGCAGAGTACCAAGCTTTGATTGTGGGCCTTGAAATGACATCAGATATGAAGATTCCTCAATTGGATATCTACGGTGACTCTCAATTGATACCGAATGAATCTAGCATAATCCTCTGATGAAATCAAAATGGATTTATCCGATGATGGCCTATGAGCAACATCAACCTTACTATTACACTTATTTGAACTCTTCCATTCTTATCCCTTATCATCATTCATTTTCACAATATCAAAGCAAATTAACTCCCAATATAAAGGTCTTACCAAGAGAATAGTCAACTCCACAAAATGGCTCAACTCAAATAAAGAAAACCAGAGAAAACCAATTAACCCAAACCATATTTCAGTTGGTTGGAAAATATGAATAGCCAAAGGCTCCGAAAAGAAAACCAATCAAGCAACATAGAGGAAATTAGAACCACCAGCAGTAGAGATCAGATAGTACTCTGGCTCAAAATAGATATAACAACAGTAGAGGAAAGAACTTCGAACTAAAGTATCACAAAAATAAAGATCGTGTAACCTGAAACTTGGTGTTAAATCTTCAAAATGTGGTCCATAAATCGACTGGGAATCTTAAGGTAATGTCAAATCAGCAAGACAGACCACCAGTGGTGAAGTCACACGAATAAGAAATATGAGAGCGACAAATTCTGGTAACCACCATTGGTGAAGTTCGAGAACCACCACTTCAAGTCTCACAACTCCGGTTATGCTTTGCTATCATGTGCAAAGTAATTGGAGAGAATAACATGTATCTTATTCAATAGGTAAGCATGTATAGATACAATAACATTAGAAGATAACTAAGGAAAGATATAAAGAGGAAATCCTAAAGATATGTTATCTATCTATCTTTGTAAAATATTAAGAAATAGATCTATATACATTTTATAACATGATGAAATAAACATGAACAACAATTCAAGAAGCAAAATGCATCAATAGCTATAATCTCAATGATAAAAATCAGAATACGGAATAAAAGCCAAGTTCATAATTCATGGAAACTTGGGATAAAATCCTAGATTTAATTCTTACTGACCAAATTTAGATGTAGGGCGTGAGCACGTACGTAGTTCATTACTATGAATTGCCTCAGATACCCCATTATGAAGCTATTGGATTGAAAACTTTGATAGAGACTTAATTTTTCTCTAGCCTGAAGAAGAACATTAGCTTTCTTCGAGGAAATCTTTGATGTTAGAATCTTAGTGCTCGATCTTGAGAAAATATACTCTTTTATGGAGTTCTTAGAGTGGAAGAACTTGGGAAAATCTTGGATGAAAGACTTCTCTTTGTATCTTGAACTTTTGATGTGAAAGTCTTAGGGTTCTTGATAGAGAAGATGAACCCTAGGTGAGTTTTGAGAGAAATTTAGGAGACTTGAATGTTTTAGATTGATGATTATGAGAGGAAAACTTCTTAGTTGAATGATATACTCCTTTAAGACACTCAAAAACTACTTAGAATAGGGATAAAAAACTTGAAAAAGGACCAAAATAACCTTGAAACACGTGCAAAAAGTTTCTGGAAAAAATCACAGCAAGCATTCACGAAAGACTCCACGGGTTCGTGGAACACTCCACCTTCCGTAATGCCATCCGTTAAATAGCCTGACAGGGTTTCACTGAAATGAGCATAACTTTTTACTCTAAACTTCAATTAACACAAACTTGGCAGCGTCTAAAATAAGACACATAGACCTTTCATTTGATAGGTTACGGGCCATCTAACTCTTCATATTCTAAGAGATATGATCGCTTGAAGTTGACCTAAGTAAAATTTTATATCAAAACCCAATCGGTAAGAAAGCTTTCAACTCAACTTTGTGCTAGAGGATTCTTATGACCTTAATTCATCTCCAAATCTATTCCCACACTAAAGAATTGACCTTAACACATATGCACAATTAAGAATGACTTGATACGATCTTAGATGCTTATGAATAATGTTTCGGCTCTTAGATTAAATTCTTTTGGGGTATTACACTTATTTTCTCCCCTTATATTAGAAAATCTAACACATATCCTTGATTTTGTTGTCGAAAATTTGATCTTTGTACATAATGGTATATCCATTGATCATCTACCATACATAAAATGCTAATAGATGAAAAACATTTTATTTTTGCTCTTAAACTATTTGAGGTGGGGAAAAGTAGTAATAATTTATAAGAAAATAATTAAATATCCCCCCATTCAGTTAGTTAATTTTCAACCACACACCTATACTCCACTGGTGTTCTAGTATTCCCCTCGCTTCCTCCCCTCTTCAGACTACTTTAAAATGAAATCAACGACTTCTTAAATGTTGAGTTGGCATAAAAAGTGTATTTTACTCTCTCAAAGAGCGTGAGTTGTCTATTTTTCAAAATATATTTTTTTTATTTTCGTTTTCCTCTCCTTTTCTTTTCCTTACTTTCTCTTTTTGTTATTTAACTATAGAACTATACATTTTTCACATTATTGTTGAAGCTTCATCAATAAATATCTGATATAAAATAATGTATCTTATGAACAAATATTTCTTTAATAGACTTGTTAAGAAAATAGGGTGTACTGTCATTTTCGAATTTGTTTAGAGGTTTGTAAAGTTGCAGCATTGGCTCAAGGAAGATGATGGTAATTTTATATTGATAAAGTGGTGCATTAGGTTTGATTTTAATTTGTTAGACACAGAGAATTTCTTTTGGGTAAAAAATGATGTTTTTATAGTGTTTAGGGTTAAAAAAATAATTAAGGAAGAAAGAAAGAAAGAAGAAGAAGAAAATTTGAAAAAAAGGATTAATCGGTGAAATACACTTGTTAAGCGCGTGTATTCATCACATGACACATGATTGATTATGACGTTTTAGGATGAAATTAATTTTATTTTAAAATAATCCCAAAGGGGTGGGGGATGATAATTCTCTGTGAAGTATAAATGTGTAATTGATAATTTTTTGGTTAATAGGTTTGGATGACATTTTAATATTTTCTCAATAATTTATTGATCTGATGCATATACGTGTTGATGTATACAATATATTACTACTATATAAAGAACACTAGAAGCAAGTACCTCATGGTCGACGTACTTGCTCTTAGCCGGGGGGGGGGGGGGGGGTTTTTGTATTTCCTT